>WEIV01025414.1:0-16525 GCA_013390005.1 Calyptomena viridis
AGTTCAGATTTCACTTTTAAAAAATCATATATCTAAAAGTAATATAAACTATATTAACCTATTCTCATATAATTTTGTTTATGTACTTTGCTTGAACATTAATCGACAATTGTTTTAAAGATTGTTTGTTGAGCAGAAAAAAGTCAGGATATGAGATGCTGCAGCAAAACTGAATGGTTCAGTTTTCATTTTATATCTTTGAGTGAGTAGACTCCAAGTACTGCTGAGGGCAAAGCTCCTAACAGGTTGTAAAATGATTATATGGCTCTTAAAGAGCATGTTTTAGATTTTTGTATCTATAGCTGTGTCTGTGTCTGTTTAAGTGTAACAGTGCAGTGATTTCAAGCACAGTATTCTTCTACATCCCTTTCTCCTCTAAATGGAATGATCTGTTGCTATGACCACTGTGAGTCAACATCTATTTAAATCTAGTAGGGTAGCAACATGTAGTCAATCACTGGATTTCATTGGCTGAACATTCCCAAGAGCTTTCTAATTAGTAGAGCATTCCTTTCCATAAATTTTTTTCAGCCACATACTACTAATTCAGAGCATTTTTTCTCCATGTAATTCTTTCTTTCTCAAAAAGAATAATTTCTTCCTCTAATGCAAAGGATTCTGTTAAATAAAGAGTCCATATGAATATATGTAGCTGAATATATGAATCTATATATATGAATCTACTCCACTGAGTAGGTGGAATAGAGGTACAAAATTATATTTTTAAGACAAACATACTACCAATTAAATAAAGTACAAATCAGCTACAAAATCTTAATCCCATGTTTAGAGAAATGAGAAAAGACATGATGAAGTGAAAACAATCAAACTTGCTTCCAAGCAGTCCATCAATTAACATTTAAGGACACTTGAGATTGTTTAACTGACACTCTAGCAATATAGCAGAGGGAATTTGATTTGATTTTTCATTAAATAAAGTGCTGCAAATAGCATAAGCAAGGAAGCAGTGTTCTTACATAGGCCAACAGATTTTTTTTTCTCAGTTACCATGGATCTCTTATCAACTTGTTGCACACTTAAACTCTTTCACCTTGATGAAGATAGATAGATAGATAGATAGATAGATAGATAGATAGATAGATAGATAGATAGATAGGTAGGTAGGTAGGTAGGTAGGTAGGTAGGTAGGTAAAGAAAAGAATATCTGCCAACATTTTATCAGAATCAATTAGGAGAGAGGAGGTCCCCAGAAAATTTCTTCTGAATTCAAATGTGACTCAGACACCATAAAACAGATGGAAGTGCAGATTGATGAAGTAGCTCCTTTTAGGACAGATGAGCTATATTTAGAGTACACAATCCATGAGCACATTTTAGTACAAGTGCAAGTGAACCAGGCAAATTTTAATCCCATATCAGAATGAAATCAGGTGCACAAAAGCCCCCATTCATACATTCCTTTCCCTGGCAAGAAAAGCACTCAATGTGGATTCTAAGAAAACCACAGCATGCGACGGCTAAATCTTAAAGGCCAAGACCTGCTTAGTGCTATGCATCTCTTGCATGGCCAGAGAATCTTTAGAAGATTTCTAATGTCTTTGTGCTAATATTCAACATGGATGCCTTAATTTACAGAAGCAACTATAGGTTTTACATTGGTCAATCCTGTCCAGCATTGAAAATGCAGTAATCTACTTCCCAGAAAATCAAAACCTTTTAAGGTGTCTTAAATTGCTATTGAGACATCACTAAAATGAGAATATGGTCTCATTTAAAAATGTAGACCACAGCCTTTGTCTCTCTGTTTTTTAATCATTCTTGAATCTTTCATTATACTAAACTTATGTTTTCCATTTTACTAATTTGTATTTTCCATTTAGGTGTTCCAATATAACTGCAAAAAAGAAAAAAGACAGTCTACTGAAATTTTTGTAACATCATAATTAGTGCATCATAAACCTGAGCTGGGATTTGCAGACCAAGTAGAAAGGCACCTGCCTAAAGGCATTGTTTTTTGCGAGATAGTCGTAGACTAACTATTTACACATTAAAAATTGGGATAAATGGCTATTGGACTAGTAATTTACATCTGAATGCAAATTGGACCCTAGGCTATCATACCTCCTTAATTACTATAACAAATACTGGATTAACACTAAATGAGTAAAAAAATCCCAGCTCCTAAAATTCCCAGAGAGGTAACAAAAACAGGAGATAATATTTTCTACTGAAACTAGCAGTTGGAGAATGCTGGTTTAATTCTCAACTCTGCCATATGCTTAGCAAGACATTTACCCACACAGTGACCCAGTTTCTCTGACTGTAAAAATCTGGATAATCTTATTTGTACACCCTCATATGCTAATTTCAGATGCCACATAGGAAACAAAAGTCAAAGAAGTGCGAAGAATACATTTTAGAAGAAAACAATAACTGCCCAAGCAGACAGAATCTGAATTTCTAGTCCATTATGATGGCTCCTAAGAGCTACAGTCATCACTTCTGTTATCTGTTCACACCCATTGTGGTATGCAGTTTCTAAAACATAATTTATTTTTTTTTTCCTGAAAAAAAGGAGTCTGGCTTCTGTTCTTTTTAAGTCTGTTCATATACTCTCGTGGTGATTTTTGTGTTAATACATGTGCATTTTACAGAGCAAAAATGAAAACAAAGCATTTTATCTATGTCTTTCCCTTTGTCTGTTTCCCTTCTTCCAGTGTATTTCTATATTAGATGAAAAAACCCCCCATATTTCAAAGATCTTTCTTAACATTTTGTGAGACTTCAAGTCTTAAAAGCATGAGTCACCAAGAGCACCTCTATAAAATATAGAGGTTTCCCATGCCGTGATAATTTGTAGATTGCATCTGCAAATCTGAGTTACAAAACATTCCTTTCTAGTCTTCTTGACATTATATCCACATAATTACCAATATCAGAACTTGACAATCTCTTACCACAAACATGATTCGGTATTGAAGTATTCAATCATATTTGATGATGATAGTCTTTTGTAAAGGCTTGATAACAGTAAAGGGGGTAAAAAATGTGGAACATCGTCTTTCTTTCACAGCTGTTTTTAATTGCCCACAGCTTGAAGACTTACAGGAAAATCCTTGCAGTTGAATAAGCATAAGCTGAAATGAAAAATTAATTGAATTTTACCTTAGATTTTCAGGGATCTTACTAATTATTTTGTATTCTTCATTTGAAAACAACAAAGTATTTTAAATTCTTACAGTTGATATACTTTATCTCATAGGTCTTTAGTATTTCCATCTCAAAGTGCTCAGGAATCATGAAACGACTTTTCAAAAAGCAAGAAATTTTCTGCAGTGTCATGAACTATTGATGAAAAGATAAATTGCCAGTTGTTTTCTTTTACTTTTTGGTTTTTGGAGCACTTTGAATTCTTCAGATAATGTTTCCCACCTACTTTTCCCAAAAATTGATTAATTTTCCACTTTTTCCCTCATTCATGAGGCTAGCTGTATTTTCTAACATGAAAATATTTTCCCATATTTAACAATTTTAGAAACAAAGCAAAAAGCAATACAAACTCACAAAGTACAATAAGATCTTCATTACACATTATTTTTCCAGAACTCGAATACTCTTTATTACGAAAGGAGAAGAACATAGATTCTTCTATGACTGAAAAAAAAAAAATAGTGCCAGTAAGAAGTCTTTATGTAAGTCAGCATAAGTCAGAAGTCTATTGTGTCCTCAAGGTCACTCAAAATCCCGTTGCTACTCTTTAAGTGATTATACTGTTCTCAAAGAGGATTTTTAAAAGAATAATCATGGAGGGTGTTAGTAGCTTCTAGGATCTATACTTTTGTTTTACCTTAAAATGACAGCCATCAGAAAAAATGTTGTTGGCACCTACCCCGAAGTCAGTGATTAGTATAAACATTAAAATATGTGTGGGAAGGGTGTGGAAAATTCCTATCCAAAGGCAAGAGACTGGTTTATGTATGAAGTATATAATCTTAAGCCAGGATAATATTAAATCCTAAAGATTTCAAACTTTTAATTATCTTTCCATTGTAAATATCAAAATGTGGAAAATAGACAATATTCATTGTAAAAATCTTCTCTGCCAGACAACATCCCCCCTAAATCTGACTGTGTTTGAAAGAAAAGCTTTCAAAAAAAAAAAAGTGAACAAAAGTAGACCAAATCCACCCCCTCTCAAACTACAAAAACTTCTCTGTGCCTCTTCAGGACAGGATATATGGTAATGCTTACGAGCATAAGTTGCTACATGAAGCTCTAGTATTACCATATTAATTTTGCTGGGTTACAACATAGTTAGAATAAATCCCTTATATAAACAGTCTATGCATGGCAGCAGAATTTTTAGTTATTTGTAGAAATTTACACTAAAGTACAACTTATACAGAGAAGTGTCTTGTCATAGCTAATTTTTATATATTTATATATATAAAATATATATNTTTTAATAACTCTTGGGAAAAGTGTTGGGGTTTTTTTTCTCCATGTTTAGCTATAGTGCTATATGTTTTACTGCAATTACAACTTCTAAAACCTGCAGCTGGAATTAAAAAAATTCCAAACTGATCACTCTGACATATAATTTACATTTTTCTTTGTACACTCCTCTTTATAAAAAAATGAATTGACTAATGTCTCAGACTAGAACATTCTCTACACAAAAAAAGATCAAAGGCCTCTAGTCTGAAAAAAGTATGTGTACCACAATGGAGAGGCTTTGAACACGTCATTTGGAAGTTCCTGTTTCTTCAAGTAGAATCCAGACTAGCACAATGAGGACAAGGACCCTTAACATGATGCCTGAAGAAAGTTAAACACTGGACAAGCTAGGTATTGAGCACCTGGAGACGGAAAAGCTGACATAAGCTCATATGCTTTTTCTCTTTAGAACTAGAGTGCATTATTTCACAAAGGTGAATGCTTCCTTGTAGGACTGTCTGCAGAAATTCTCTGTAAGACTAAGGTCTGTGACTTTTCTTTGAAAAATGAAACGTGCTGTTCTTTGCTGTCAGGACTTGGTGAAAGAAAGGAAAGAGCTATAGAAAGACTTATAACTCATGCTGAAGTTGGTGTGGTTTGAGCTCCCTATTTTGGTTTATGCACTTAAAATATCACAGTTCGGGAAACAGCCGTAGGTACTAAAAAACACATAACAGTTCTCCCTCTGGCTCAGCTGGCTTTTCTTCACACTTACATGGCTTCAACAGGAGGACTTTACTTCCAAATGAGGGACGCATGCGATTTGAAGTCGTATTCCTAAGAAGAGGAAAACTTAGCCTTGATCTTGTGGTTGCCAGTGAGAGCTGTAGTCACTGAGATGCCAGCAGTTTACAATAAATCCTTTAAATTCCATGGGAACTTTCCATCCTACATCCTACAGCTACTACAAGCAGCAGTTCTACTCTCCTTTGGTAGATAAGCATTGCCCCATTCAGTTTGTAGCTGTAGTTTAGATTTAGGCACCATGTAAGCGATGAACTGCCCCATGAAGTCAGGCCTGAAGTATGAAGGTCATTTGCACTAATGGGACACAGACGCCAAGGGAAACTGAGGCATTATTTGAGCTTATGGACCTCAAGGATTAGTTACATACTAAGCAGAGAATTAAGAATCAAAGTGAAATATTTAGACATCTGCCTAAATGCAAGGCTGTATTTGATGATCTAACAGTTCTTGTATTTTCTCTACCTGTCCTAAAATTTGGGAGGGGACAAGTCATTCAAACAGAACATATGTCATTGAGCAAATATCCAGTTTTCTTTCTGCTGTCCTGTGTGGTGAGCTCTGTTAGCAGTTTGTGTGTGCTATCAGGAATACAAGGTTAGCTATGCCACTGGCTGGACCTGGAGCCATAGCAGCCTCACATGAGGCTGGAACTGAAGGAGGCCACCTGGGTCCTGAAGTCCACCAGGTGTTATGCTCTGACCACATATGTCACAGAAAAACAAAAGGAAACACAAAAAATAAAAGTGTTTTCATTTTTACATCAGATCATGCATTCATACACTGTTAATGCTGGTATATTCTTTTCTCAGAAAGAGAAACTCAACAGAGTGCACTCACAGTCTCAGGGCACTATCCACATTGCTCAGTGTTTCACACATTACAGACTACAGATATTTCAGCTGAAATCTGAAGGCATTGCATCTCCTCCTGGCCATGCTTTGTATTCTTTCCTAGAGCAAAAGCCTTGTGACACTGTCTTAGCTTTTTAGTGGCAAATAAATTATGTGCATTGTTTTACTACCTGTGTTGTACTCTGGAAAAACACATAAATAAGACTGAAACCTACATTACTTATAACAATACTTGGCATGATAGATTATCAGAACTCTATTTTGGTGATATTCAATAACTACAGCCAGGAAAGGAGAATGATTTCATTGAAGTCCCTCCCGTAAGAAAATGTCTGCCTGCAGCCACAACAACTCTCATATGCATCAATATCCTCCCTGAGGAAACAATTAGTGCAATTTCTAGAAGAAGCCATTCTTAATCTGTAGATGCATTGAGGAACTAGATTTATTTGTGACTGGAGTTTTACTTGACTTAGGATCTTCAGATTGTGCCCAAGGCATGGACCCAACATATTTAATTTGATTTTGTTTTCCCCTTGTTATTATCTCTTAGCTTCTTATTACTCCTGGGCTCACTTGCTTTTAGTTTTGCAAGCACCCAATAATCTAGGCAATAACCCTAAATTACTGAAAGCCTCTCTATAATAAGCACACTGATTGCACAGATGTACAGATTAATATGAATTTTTGCCAAAAAATGAGCTATGAATAACATTCCTTCAGAAATAAAGAAAAAAAAAGGCAATTTCAAAAAAGTTTATGAAGGCTGTGTTAGAGGCCAGAGTGTCTCAGAGACCTGTCTAAAAACATGACAAAGAAAGATAGCTAGTGCACCCACATAATATAATGGTAATGGCAGAAAAACACTAGAACAAGCCAAAGTACATTTCATACAACCATATCTCCCAGAGCAGTCTGGGAATGTTGCCTCAAATGATTCCCTAATAGGAAGTATTTTTTTATGTAGAAAAAATTTTGGATACTTTTTCTCTCAGCCACTTCCTGGAAATAGATGGATATGAAAAATTTCCATTTATCGAACTGATTATAAATTTTCAGTTTTAAACAATTTAGTAATAAAGACTGCTCTCTTTTAAGGCAAAGAGTGTCTTGAAAATTGTGGCTTGAACCAATTTTCTCATGAGCTTTTTGGGATGACCTTTTCTTCTAAATTACAGTGTATCCTTTTTTTTTCTCATAAAGCATCATGATGAGTATTGAAAAGTATAATTCAGCCAAAGACTAAAGACATTAGAGAACAGAAGACCCATTTCCTAAATGGTTGTTCTCAGGGCATTATAGAAAACTGTAGTTTAATCTTGATTTGACTTAAAGTGAAAAATTTTTACTTATTTTTGCATATATTAATTTATTGTTGTGATTTCTGAATTTCTCAGTTCATTTCAGTCATGCAAATATTACCATACTTAATTTTGGATTCCATTCAGCCCAACAACTGTTAGACAAAGGGTTAGCAACAGGATGGATATTTCAGTATTTGTTAAATTTATGAGTAACTTTTGTAGGCTCAGAATTTGGTTAAACATATTGCATTTTAATTGTAATCTTGAAGGTACAAGCATCATTGTAATTGATAAAAACAGTGTTAAGTTGAAGGAGAAGCAATTAGTGATACCACTACCATCTAGTGGGGATTTTTTTGCTGCGCTGTGGCTGCAGTGTTGCTCTGGAGTAGCAAACGCAGGTAGGCGCCTGATGGTAGATACGCGAATGACTTCAAGTCTATTAGGCTGTAAAGCAGCAAATACATGAATGTTCTTATCAGTTTCTTTTTTAGAAAGATTTTTAACATCTTTATTATATTTGATAAATTCTAATATCATGATGTCTTTTCTGTTGTCTGAAATATTTTTTAGTATGTTAGTGAATGTCTCCCTCTCTGTGATTTCCTTTCTTCTCCTTCATTTTTACTTATTCAACCTGTTGAAATCAATGGATACTTTGCATTTGTTTTCTTTAGGAGACTGTTGTTTTGCACACTTTTTCTGAACAGGAGGAAAAAAAAGTAAAATGCATGAGCTATGGTCCTACAGCCTAAACCCTACCTGATGACCTTAATAAATAGCTCAAACAGCACCTTTTATAAATAGTTCAAAATTTTTTCTTGATATATGGAATAAAAGATGTGGCAAAAGTACTTCAATAATCCTTTTGAACATGGGATATAACCTTCCTGACACTTTTGTAATAAGACTTTGGTGTAGTATAAAAAAACAACCCTTACCAATCATCTGTCACAAAGTATGACTAGAAATATGCGTGTCTTCCAGCTCCACTACTGAGGAAGCTGGCTTTGTTTGTTCCTGACATAAAAAGTCAATCAAAAAATAGCCTCAGATGAGAGTCAGACTCAGCATAGGGATAGCATGACCTCATGAAGTTCACTTACTGTGCAGTACAGTCAATTTTCACCTTTAGAAAAGTAATGCACCTGCAGATTGCAGTAGATCTTTTTAAAAGGACCCCAGAGGGATCAGTTACTGTTTACTAATATCCTGTATCATTCCTCTGAATTTATTTTACCGGTAGTTAACTACTAAACTCAGTGTAAAAGCAGTTATTGAACCTCTGAGCTTCCACAAAATAGATTAAGTTGGAATAAAATAAGGAAAAGATCAATGTTTTCATCCTAATTTGGCATTCAGGAAAAAAAAAATGTATGCAACATCTTCAAGAACAAAAAGAAACCTTCTAAACATGAAATATTTGTATATAACCTGGACAGCATTTAGAAAAATTAAAAATTTTTGAATATATTTCAGTAGTTTGCCTTTTAAAAGGGAACATTTTGCAATAATTTACCATAAATTACACTTCAAACTTCTACTGGTATTTATTACTGCCTTCCAAATATATTCCTTTCTGTTTTCCTTTCTGTAAGAGAAGATGGGATCGTAAATCATTAACTTGACTGAGCATATCAAACTTTTAGAACAAAGATACAATCTTGTTTAAATGGTTAATAACATATTTACTGGCATAAGAATTTAATTCAGTTTTCTAAAACTTCCCATCTCTCTCATATTATACATGGACCTTTTGGAATGTATTTTTTCTTTTGAATCTTTCCAGTTATCAACATGACATGAGTAGATGCAGGTTAGGATAAAATTCAGGATCCTGTTCTATAGGTTGACAAATTCCCCATTTATTTTCAATGTTGAAATTAAGAGTTCTATTCAAATTTCCATCATGTAGTATCTTTGCTTCCTGCACTGGACTTCTTGTAGTGACAGCGAGGATAACACTGGTGTTACTGCCATTTCTAACAGTTGTCAGATAGGATGATGAACATGTATGAGCAAATGAGTAACCTTTATTTCACCTGAAAAAAAGCACTTTTCTTCAGAGGCTTAAGAGCCTAGAAAGGGAAAGTATTTAAGACAAAGAAGAAACAGACTACTGAAGACTTCTGAGAATAGAGGTTAATTCAAGGAGGGAACAAAGGATTTTTTTCCTAGCTGAGAAGAAATCTTTAGTTGCCACATCAGCTGATGCTGGAAGGAACTCTCTGTACAGGTCAGAGAGGAGACTGTATTATCTGCAAGAGTTACCTAAATAAAGAAATAAAATAAGGTTCAGGAGAGAAGACTGTAAAAGGACAGTGTTTCATTTCTAGAATACACAAGACCACTAAGGACACCAAGGTAAGCAGTTAAACAGGTTTTCAGAAATTCAGTAGTGTCCCCTGGTATGGGCATCTCAATTAAGAGAATGGACCTTATGTATTTAGTGTTTGCTGCAACTGATAGACTTCAGAAGTCAGGTGGCCCCCTCAGGTCCCAGCCCCATAGATGTGAGGCTGCTGTGGCTTCATGTCTCCAGGTCCAGCCAGTGTCAAGGCTGAGCATGTATTCCTGATAGCCCATACACTGCTAACACAGCTTGCCACACAGGTCAGCACAGAGAGAAAAAGTGCTTTCGAGGGCATCCACACCACCAGACACCACACACACGCAGACTTGAGCAGAAAAGACAACTTGATCCGGTTCCTCTGATTGCTCAGTAATGAAGACTTCTGGTGGATGAGAAAAAGAGAAAGCATTAATGCTGTGCAAGCACTGTTCAGCAGCAGCCAAAACTCCAGTTATCAGTACTCTTTTAGTCACAAGTCTAAAACACAACACCATATGGGCTGCTCTGGAGAAAGCTCACTGTAGTCCAGCCAGCCCTAGTACAGCATCCCACAGTGAGCTTATTCCCATAACCTCTTTAAGCCACATCAGAAGCTTTACATAGTCCCAAAATATTCTTTCTTCTGCATCCTGTAAGTCTTTCACCCACTCGAGCAATCACCTCAATAGCCTGGATAGCATTATGCAGGGAGGGAGATGGACTAATCCTGGTGGGCTTTCCACTGGGATCAATGAGCTAGTCAGAAGCTAGTTCTACAATGTCAATTTACTTATTAAATCATTAGTGCTCCTCTGCCAGCACTGTTCCCATGACCCTTGCCGGGCAGCTGTGTTCTCTGTGATTAGCTTTTAAGCACATAACTTAGCACATTTAAAATTAAATATTTTAAGACAGTTAAAACATATAATTTCAAATAATTATCATAATGATTACTGTAACGAATTATTAGTTATAATTATCTTCATTTTGTTTTAACTAGCATTTTGACAAGTTAATATTAATGACATACAATATGATATATACAATTATTTGAAAATAACATAATGAAATTATACAGAATTAAACAATTCAAGACCTCTGAATCAAAATGTGTTTAAAATTTTTACTGGGAAAATTTGAAAATTCATTTACTTTTTCCAATTCAAAACATCGGAATGGTTTTAGTAGCTTTCAGAGGGCTTTTACTCAAGTTAATTCAGAGGCTTATTATTTAAGTTCTTCAAAGACTAGGAAATGTATTAGCAATTAAAAGTTCAGTCTCATTGTAGAATATGTCCTGCTGTTTCCAGGACAATAAAAATTGCAAATCCCACATTTCAACTTTTTTAGAAAATTTTTAAAAGTTAATTTCATTGCAAATTATAGTCATCAGGAATTTTGCAAAACTAGTTTAGATAAAAAATTAAAATGAAATCTGATAAAGAAGTATATTGTCTTTTGTGACATAATTGTAAAGTAACTCTGATGAATTTCTTCCTTAAATTTTTATAGTCAGAAAACCATAGTATTATTTGCACACGTTTATTGGAGTTCCTTTACTTTTACACACACGTGTCCCAAAATTATGGTTCATATTTTTCTACATGACTTGTGTCATCGACTTATCCTTTTACAATATAACACTGCTTAAGGCAGAGCTTGAGTATTTGTCATCTAGAAAATGAATATTTTATTTATAGTCAAATTTTATTAAAACTTTTGATTTGCTCTTTTTCTACCACTAGAAGCATTTAGAACATTTCCAAATTGATGATGCAGCTTTTCTGTTTCTCCTTAGATTTCTCCGACCTACCTTATCATATAATCATAGAATCATAGAATCATAGAATCAAGGTTGGAAAATACCTTAGACATCATTTAGTCCAACCTATAACACAACATCAACACCGATACCAACATCAATATCAATCACCGACCCTTCATCTAAATCATGGCACTAAGTGTGTCATCAAGTTTTCTCTTAAACACTTCCAGGGATGGTGACCCAACCACCTCCACAGGCAGCCCATTCCAATAGGGAATCACCCTTTCAGTGAAAAAGTTTTTTCTAACATTCAGCCTAAACTTTCCCTGGCAGAGCTCGAGACTGTGTCCTATTGTTCTGTCACCAGTTGCCGGAGAGAAGAGACCAACCCCTGCCAGATTACAACCCCCTTTCAGGTAGATGTAGAGAGCAATAAGGTCTCCCCTGAGCCTTCTCTTCTCCAGGCTAAACAGCCGCAGCTCCCTCAACCTTTCCTTATAGGGCTTGTGCTCCAGCCTCTTTACCATCCTTGTCACTCTTCTCTGGACATGCTCAAGCACCTCAACATCTTTCCTAAATTGGGGGGCCCAGAACTGGACACAGTACTCAAGATGTGGCCTAACCAATGCCAAGTACAGGGGAAGGATAACTTCCCTAGTCCTGCTGGCACACTATTTCTTATGCAGGCCAAGATGCCATTGGCCTTTTTGTCCACCTGTGCACACTGTTGGCTCATATTAAGTTTCCTTATGCTACCATGTGCAATGTACAGTGCCAAATTTTGCAACTTGCTAAACTTTGTTTTTACCTCCTACTTTCAGATCAATTAGATAAGATGGATGCTGTAATAGAGTTATGTTAGTGTAGACACTATGCCTACAAGGCTAGGGACACATTGTAGTGACATAGTATTTCAACACTTAATTTATTTGTTTGACTTTTCAGTCACCAAAAACATCAATGAAACTAGTGTATGCATAGGGTCTGATATTTAATATTTAACTCTCTGTTCATGGACATTTTTCAAATGCTTTCTTCAAAATCTAATTAAATGTGTAAGTAAGTAACTGTAAATGTAAGGTAAAGAACTGGCTGGTCATAATATATGTGTTTCTCTTGCAGACTTTTCGCATTGGAATAGGCTGCCCAGGGAAGTGGTGGAATCATCATCCCTGGAAGTGTTCAAAAGGCATGAGGACGTGGCACAAGGAGATACGGTTTAGTGGTGAACATGGTGACTTGATGATCTAAGAGGTCTCCTCCAACCTTAACAATACTAATATTTATTTTAACATCTTGCAATTGTTTTCAAAGATGATAATAGGTTTTTTAATATTTTCAAAAGTTTTGTTCATCTGTAGTAATTTTTCTAGAAGCTGCTTTACTTCCTCTACCCTACCCATATTCAGTATCTTTTCTCTACTAGAATTGTTTTCCTGGTTTTCCCCCATCCCTGTACTTTGACCCTCTAGGCTAAGCATAACCACTGTTCTGCCTGATGTATATTTTTAGACCTTGCCTAATAATTTCCACTGTCTAGTCTTTCTTTGTTGTTCAAGTGTTCATTCATTGATCTATTAGCATCTTTGTAGATTTGCCTGTTTCACAGGGCATCATCCATGTCTCTTCAATTATACTATTATTTTGCTCAGGCATAGACAGACAGACATATAGATCCATTTAAAGATATTGGGTATATTAGTACTGATTCATTAACTTGGGTATCTTGCACCAAGTAGTACCTGAAATTTGAGGGTTTTATTTAAAAAATAACCATGATTTGTGTGTGTTTGTACAGGATTGAAAAAAATTAAATTTAATTGTGATTAAAATATCACATATTATCACATAATTTGGCAGTAGTTATGCCTACAGGTACTCAATCAGTTAAACAGCTGATTTTTTACTATGAATAGGTTTATAGAGCTTCAGGGAATTAAACATTTATCCTTGATTAAACCTTTTGTACATGACCATAACAGAGATAAAAGAAACCAGCATACTGCTGATTTAGTAATAGGAGAATATTTTCTGGATCATATCCATGCTTAACATTATATAGATTTGCAAAAAATNGTAAAAACAGAGAGGGGACATGTAGCCGTCTATGACAGAGATGTGGCCATTTATGATAAGGTAGTTTAATCAAACATATTCAGCTATTGGCAGGTTTGCAGCTGNCCTGTTCTTTATTCCCTGGGCAGTTATACAGATTGATGTTGAAATGTATTAATATAATAATACTTCACTCATGTGACTAACAACAGAAAATATCTAAAAAGCTTCTGCTGTATTAAATTTTACTTTTTTTCTGTTTCCTTCAGGCGGATGATGTCTTTCACATTTCTCAGAAAGTCACAGAAATACTGATTTGGTACAAATTCTTGGTGTTATTTTTCAATTACTTAAAATGCTTAAATCCATGTCACTTTTCCAAATTTCTGAGCTTATTTCAAAATACCACCTTCATACTGTGTGTGAACTCTATGGTTTTTCCTTGGAAAGTATAATCTGTGCTACAGGCGCTACATATTCAAATTACATGTTTTTTTACCCATCACCTCAGAGCTCCACTCTGTTGCTCAACCACAGAGATTTATTATTTCTTCCTCTGCTATTTTTATTTATGTGTGCTTTTTCACAGATAGTAGTCCTACTTTCAATGATATGTAGGTTCCACTGTGGAGTTAGAGGCAGAAATCTAGTTTGGCTAAGATTTATGTTGAGAATCACTACAGAGAGGCTGCACCCAATGTTTGAACTCCTTGAAGGTGAACTCTGAGTGACCATCTGTGAGTGCTAGAATGGTTACTCTTGTCACACTTGCCTCCTTTCTTAAAGAAGTGTCTTAACCCTCTTCTGAAGCAGTACTGCGGACTTGATAATAGAAAATAACTTAAAAATCTTAATTTTAGAGAATAGACAACTATTTGATAAGATTAGATTTAAGAGATTAATTTAAGATAAACTTTGTTTAAGAAATTAAGAATTGAGTTTAAGTTTATAAATGTAAGTTTAAGTTAAAATAATTCTAGATAAGGTTAAGCTAAAATAAATTTGAGAAGATAAGATTTCAGTTTAAGGTTAAATTCTTTAATATAATTGCTTTGATACAGTTCACTGTTAATTTTGAAATCAAGTTTAAGCTAAGAAAATCAAAGTTAAGATAAGATTTTAAGCATGGATAATTAAGATTTAAGTCCTATTGTTTTGTTAAAATAAGTTAGGGCTAAATTTATAATAATTTTTACTGTAAATTTTATTGCCTATTGTTTAGTTATAAGTTACTTTAATTGTGTGTTTTAAGCTTATAATATTTTGGTTATGAATTTCATTGCAATGATTGAAATTGTTAGCACCGTCTAGAAAACTAAGGTGAAGTTTGAGGTTGAGTTTGTGTTACATTTGTAATATTTTGGTTGTATTATGAATTTTATTGATAAAGCCCACTGTAGCCTGAAAGAAATGCTTAAAAAACAAAGAAAGGGGGAGTCACTCCTAAACCCATAAAAAAAGCTTTGGGAAGCAGTTTACTCTATGTCCTGAATTTTTTAAACTGAATTTTTAAAATTTTAAACAGTGATGAATCAGGACCCTACAAACGGCAATTGACTTTACCCTCAATTTTTCGCTTTTGGCACAGAGTCATAGCTATCAAGAAATCTGTGTTCACTTGTGATGTCATAAAGATTGGGTATTGGATTTTGGTTACAGCAGTTGTTAATACTGCTAATATGTTTGTAATTGGGAGTTTTTGGTTGATTTTTCTTTGTGTACCATGTGTTTTGTCCTGTGTGCAAAATATGATTAGTAACAGCTTTAATCATGTTAATTAGTAAAAACAGAGAGGGGACATGTAGCCGTCTATGACAGAGATGTGGCCATTTATGATAAGGTAGTTTAATCAAACATATTCAGCTATTGGCAGGTTTGCAGCTGATGGAGATACTGGAAAAGGAAAAGCCATATTTGGAATAAGACTCCATCTTGAACAGGAGGTTGGAAGCTGACCATATTTGGGAGCCATGTGAATACAGTGTGATCAGAGATCTGATTGGATCAGAAGGCCTGTGCACAGCTCATGGACTTTTAACCCTTTGATGATTTGTTAGAATCTGACCTTAGAAGAACCTATGGCTAGAGTTTTAGTTATCCAACAGGAATAAACATTTAGAAACATAAACTGTTTTATAGTACAAAAATAATGCTGTATCACAATAAAACGATTCCCTTCTGAATCACCTATGACACCGCTAGGAGTCCGTGCATTTCCTCACGCCACAATTGTTGACAAATTTATGTCAAAAGAAGATGACCATATATAGGAGAAGATTGCACCTTGCATGTACCACTAACATTTAGCTTTCAAGCTTTATTCTAATAACAGACTGTGCCTGAAATAGAATTAATTTAAACTGAGTCCTTAATAAGCAGGTAGATGCAATAGTAGAAATTATGAAATGTGTCTTGACACAATCATCATGTTTATTCCAAGTATAATCAGAAAATAGACTCAGCGTGGAGTAAGACATGAGCCATTATATAGTCTGTAGGTAAACTCTTACCCCTAAGTATATAATTCAGATATTGTGGGAGTGAGAATAACATAGCTGTAAGGAAAACATATTTTATATGCTAATGTAATAAGAAGTTGGCAGTTTTTAGAAGGTCATCATTCTGCAAGACTTAAAGATGATCCCACTTTGTAGTACTGCTGTAAAAATCAAATGACAGATTGCAACTAAAAAACCTTCACCTTGTCATTTATTTTAGCAAGTAATATTTTTATAAACTAGTTATAGAACATGCTGTCATTTGTTGGTCTCATTTATAATCAAATTGTATCCATCACAGTAGTAAGATGTCAGATATGTTTAAATTTAGGATTTTAATGTTCACGTAATGACCATATTGGTAGAATTTGACATAAACGGATATGTGTATGTAATACAGAAAAAATATAGTATCTTTTATATGCATACATCTATATATATGTATGTATATATATATATAAAAATTAGTCTATAAATATATATACACACTAATGGTATATGATACAATAGATCAT
>WEIV01025414.1:20257-30863 GCA_013390005.1 Calyptomena viridis
TTTTGGAGTCCCCATCACTGAATGTGAAGACATGACTGGACAGGGTGCTAAACATCTAGGCTGCTTTTTCCATTAAGATTTGACCAGATGATCTTTTGAAGTCCTTGAGAACCTGGACTGTTCTATGGTATCAACTATAACTGATTGTCTCTATTCTTTTGTGATCTATCATTTCCTTAGAACACCTCTTAGTATTCAATTCAGCTAAAGAAGGTGCTTTAGGTGTTTATTGAGCTAGTGACTCCATGAGTAGATTCTTAGGGTGCATTTCTGAAGGACATGGCATGCAAGCAGACATCCAGATTATGATCATTATTTCTGAGCATATTGTTTCAACAGTTAGCAGAAGTTCTGCTATCTTCTGACATTTAATCTCAGCTAGATGAACTTTGTACACACAAAGCTTAACCTTTCATAAAGGTTTTGAAATAGTATGTTATTTGAGTGAGAATATTATATTCTATAAAGGATGCTCTGTGTCATAGGACATATGTAACTTTCTAAATCCTATTCTACATAAAATATGAGAATACATAAACCCATCTCTTTTCTCATTTCTAGGCTTCTAGGAGGGAAAACTTCAGCTGTAGCTTTATGGAAATTTTAAGAGGTCTTTAACTTTTCTTGCCTTTCCTGCATACCCACCATCAGTGAAAAAATAAGATGATCTCAGTGTCTGCATAGCACTATGGCCTTTCACTTCTCCAAAGCTACTTCATAATGTCTGAATGTATGTCCATGTTTTTATGTGTGATGCATTCTACTCCATGCTCTGTCTCTATATTTGGTGGTATTGTTATACGAAGCCATCCTAGTAATATGATTCCACTTATGAAACAGAATTATCTCATATGATGGGAAGTAAGTGTAGTACCTGACTTGTATAAAGCTACTACTTCCTGCATTTCTAGGGAAATCCCATTCCTATTGCTAGAGAAGCTCCGTAGCTGTGAAATTGTTGTGTATTGATTATTAGTTGCAGGAAAATTAAATGTAGAAAGAGTCAAGGTTCAAAACACTGAAGTTTTTATAGTAACCAACTCTTTAAATAAGTATTTTGTACTTTCCTTTAGAAATAACTTCAGGTGAAAAACTTCTTTAGTATTTGAAATGAAATATTGGTGAAACACTTAGTACTTTGCTTAGAGAACAAACACAGTCCAATGATACTAATGATTATGTACTTCAATCTGGACTTATTACATTACTTAAAGTGGAACTGAAAAGCTGTGTGTCAGGCTAGCAATCAGAACCAATTTAAGTTTTAGGAGTATAGCTTTGGTGATCTCCCACGTATTAACTTGTCTTGGCACCAAAATCTGTAAATATCTGCTCTGATATGAAAAACTTTTGTATCTGCTCTTGTGCAGTCTACTTCTGCTTCTACCAAGAGTCTGAAAGTTGCCATAAAAATAACATTGAGAAACACCAATTAATATCTTTTTATGGCAAGTTTGTGCATACAGCTTTTCTAAAAACAGTATAAACAATGACACAGTGTTGTGTCTGCTCCAAAAATATGTCAGGAACTTATTGCCCTGCATGTTGTTCTCTTCTCAGTCTAAAATGAAGAAATAGAAAATAGTTCTCCAATTTTTATAAACTTTTGAATTTTTACTTGTCTGTATCTTTTACTCTATAACTTGTCAGTCAAACTTAGATTAGTGGTTTAGTGGGGGCTTTTTTTTTTGTTTCAGTATCACTGAACAATAGACACTTCTTCCCTGCAGCTACTTCTATTTTTTTTTCTGTCTTTTTTTTTCTGTACCTACCAGTTGAAAATTAAGATCCTAATTTAAATCCTCTGCATAGTGGTGTGTTGCAAAGTCAGACTGACTTATATGGCAGCAGGTTTTTCTCTATGAAACCAAGTGACAGAATGTTTGATATCCATTTTTCCCACTACTTTTCAAGTTCTTAAATAACAAAGAAAGCAGTTATTTTCTTTGTATTATTGCTAAAGCGGCAGCTGTAAAATGTGCAAAAATGGTAAAAAATAATTAAACCTGCTTCAGCAGTGAATAAAGCTTGAACACAGAGAAGATTTAATGGAAATCAAGTTCCTATTGAGATGTGCTGATTACTACCTTCACATTCTTGCTTTACCTGAGGCATACTTCTGACTTAACTGAAGACATCCTAATAGACTTTCAATATTAGGTCATGTCATTATTATTTCATATAGCTCAGCTTGCCTAGAGCAAATTAAGGAGGCGTTGTTCTTTATTAATGAAGTAGAAAAACTTAATTGAAACACTTTAAAGAAAGAAGGAAATAAAAGCAGACATATCCAAATAGAAATACTGATACAGCCAGTCTTTTGTAATGATGTGAATTGTTAAGAACAGGACTGTACTACTAAGGATTTGGTGCTTTTGAATTGTAAATGTAACCCATTTTCAACCAAATACTGTTAATCACAAATAATGATAAAAATCTAGGCTGATGTCAAGGGAAAAAAACAAATTAGATTGAAGATTATAAACTAAGGGCCAAGTCTTGCACTACCTCCTCCATAAAAACTATCCCCATTTTGTTGTTTGGGGAGCATTTCCTGAACAGAATTGCAGGATATGAGTCAAGGCAACGTTTTTATAAGTGACAGTTGACTGATAGACCGAGACATGAAATTAGATGCTCCATCAGGGAATAGCTTACAAAACTAATAGAGGCACAAGGAAAAGCCTAAGAGGAAAATTTAACAGATGTTTATTACAAATTATGATTTTTGTTTTCCCCCAATCTGTAGTTTTATATCAGTAGGCTTTCCCTTCTAGGGGAAACCTGCTTTCTACAGAGCCTGGACTGCAAGCTAGATGATGATTGTGTTTGTATGCTCAAGTTCACATCCCCATACTCTATTTCAGAAATCGCCCTTTGGTTGCTTTGCTTTTTTCATCTTTCCTCTGCTTCTCCCTTCTTTAGAAGCACCTAAGTTAGTAAAGGGGTCAATTTGTACTGGAGCAAATGAAAAACTAGAATGACTCTGTTGCCTAAGCATTAGCTCTCAACACAATGTCTTCTAGGTAGTAAAAAATGTATCTTCATTCTACTGAAATTATTATAAAAATTCATAGTGGGTCCAGTACTTCCTGGAAAAAAAAATTAGCTCCTGTTTAAGATTTTTGTGGCAGTTTGGGAAACACTGAATGAAACACACCTGTCTAAAACCAACTGAGGAATAAGTAGTATGCCAATAGTTTTCTAGGAGCCCTCTACAGAGGACAGTTGCAACTTGCCATTCTAAAAGCAATCATAGTTCAAACAAGGGCAACACTACAAACAAAAGGGTCATTTAACTGTCATTCAGGAAGGTGCTCCAGTTCTGAAAACCCCCATAAGCATGTTTAATACCTACTCTAATAAGGAGATGTAAATAAACACCAAATACAGACCCCATGTATATTCTTTAGGGTATGGGTGGGTATAAATACATATGCAAATGCTGTACAAAATTCGAAGCCTGAAATGCACTCTTCATTGTAAATTGTATTTGTTTATTAATTTAAGCCTTCATCTGTGCTGTACCTTTGCGTCAACTAAGTTTACTTATCAAGATAGACCCTGGGGGGAGAAAACCCTGAAAAATAGCCCACAAATACGATTTCATAATCAGAGAAGTCAATTTTAATTCAAGTGGTTGTCTAAGGGACAGTTTCTCACTTGTCACCCCTCTCATCAAAGGTTCTTGATGCTTTCTTTGCCTTTTTTTTTGCCACTTTGTGGCAGCTTAGTCATCAGGTTTAGAACCATAGCTGTCTGAAAACTATTCTGTTTTACCACTCGTTTTTCTGTGGAAAACTGCAGCTGGCAGTGCAACCACAGGAACAGGAATGCCAGGACAAACAGGTGGCAAGAATATCCACATAGATATAGTAAGGCTGAACTGTGCTTCTGGCAGTAGGACAGGCTTAGGTTGACTGAAACCAGACAGGAAACAAAATATCATAATTTTGAATTAAATCTCATGTTTTAATAGCAATTGTAGCACTATTTATTTCTCAGGTATTAAGCATAATTAAAAAGACATTGAAGACTGCATTAACAAACAAACAAGAATAAGATTCAATAGTCAATCTGCTTCTTCATTTTGTTTAGCAAATGCAGTAACTATCTTAGCTGGAATATATTAGCAGACTTGTTTGAAGTTATGATTTTACGGTTGTTCAACATTATGCCACAAAATATTTCTTTCCCCATCAAAATGTCTTGCACTTAGTCATAGAATATTCTGAGTTAGAAGGAACCCACAGGGATCATAGAGTCCAACTCTTAAGTGAATGGCCCATAAAGGGATCAAACTCACTATTGGTGGTGTTAACACCATGCTCTAACCAACTGAGCTATCTATCTCAGGGTTCTAAAGCAAGCAGTGCAGTGGTTTGGCAGTATGGTGTGAGATTTGGGCTGATGATCACAGATTCGCTGTTGGACACTGAACCCAACGGGAAGGCAACTCCAGGAGGACAGGTGTCCACAGGGGTCTTGGAAACTCTTTGCCCAGCTCCTGGCATCATTTGGCCACAGCCCCCATGGAATCCACTGCTGGGTCCCAGCACTGATGGAGCTACCCCAGATTTATTTTTTTTTCCTTCAAAAGCAGCTATTAGGATCTATTATGATCTACCAAAACCTATGGAACATTTAATCTACAAACTCAAATATTCTAAACTTCTGTTTACTAAAAAGCCACATGACATTTTTGCCAGCAGTGTTTATTGTCTATGAATGCATGTCACTCACTTTTCCAAATTACATCAGCCCGTTTAGCTCTTACATAAATTACTCATGAAGCTCCACGGAAGATTTGGAATACCTACCTACTATCTTTACATGTACATCTATTTCACACTTTGGTGGAGTCACTGTCATACAATACTATTGCTGTGAAATGTTATAGACTGTATGTAGCAAGTAGAATGTATTCATGCTTGTTTTTTGTTTATGTTTATGCAATTTGTTTCATCCAAAAATCAGAAAATAATATGATAATTTTAGAAATGCAAATGTCAGTCCCCTGAGCATAGCCCCTGTGAGACCACACAACTGCAAAAGACCTGTGCAACAACTTTTGTTCAAAAAAGATCAAAGCCATTCTAGGTCTCAAAAATATTGAAACAGCCCTTCATTACTTTTCAAGTTTTTTAATCCTTTTCAAGTTTTTTAATAGTTTTATTTTTAAAAAGCTTTTTGGTTTCTTCGAGAAACCTGTATTGTAACTTTCAGCCCAAAACACAACATGTCGGTATTAATACAGCCTGGGAAGTTTACAAATTAAAATGATCTATTAGCATCTATATCGACTAACGTGTGTGATTCTTGTGGCTTGAATACTCAGTTGTTGCAAAGTGAAAAATAAATATTAGAAAATTTCAACACACATTTAACAACTGATCAGATGCCATTCTATGTGTTAACAGAAAAATACATGGAGAAAATACTCAAATGGCATGGTAAATATGCAGGGGAATTTATTACTAGTATGAAACAACAAAACACTGTGTAAGACCACTTTGGAAATTTCATTCTAGCTCAGAAAAGAGAATCAAAGGGAGGGAATTGAATACAGCAGAAGTAAATTAGAACTGAGTACAGGAAAAAATTGATTACACAATAAATGAATTTTGTAGATCCAAATTTCAGTCCAAGGGGACATCTACTGAGATAATTAAAGAAGTTTAAGTCACAGTAAGATAACTCATGTAGAATAAAATAAAAGTGAATATAATGGTGCAGGAGCTCAAGAACAATCTTAGCTGGATTATAAAAATGTCCTGTTTGTTATATTTATGTAATACCTTCATAGACAAGATCTCTTATTACATTAAACCTTTCATTCTTTTCAGTGGGATTATTTTTTTTTCCAGAGTCCTAGTGTATCATGTTATAGTCACGGATTAAAAATATAAAGGAATCAAGAAAGAAGTGAAATCAGGGAGGAGTGATGTTATTTTCTATTTGAAAAGGTGGTACACTTCCACAAACCAAATAGCTGGAGATCTTGTGTGATTGGTAAAGATTTTCAAGATCAGAATCATTCACAAAAGATATAGAATACTTTCTTCCTGAACATAAAATTAAACAGGAAGATAAATTGTTTAGAATCAAAATTTAAATAATCTGTGTAGTCCTGAGGCAAACAGTAGGATGAATTAAGTGCCTGTAAAACAGGAAGCATTGTTAAGTAACTAATATGAATGCTAGGCCCAAGACAAAAGAATTTTGGTTCTTGCTAAGCTTTGAAACAGAAATTCAATCAGTTTAACTGATATCTGTATTAGTACAATTACTTTCTGGCTGACACAGGAGATTGAGAGCAACAGAGGTAGTCAACAGGAAATTAAAGGCATATTGAGTTACAAAAGTAAGTTGCCAAATCTAGTCTGCAGTGCCCAGTACTGCCTTTTCTAGAGCACAATCAGGAGGGCCAGCTCACATTTTAGTTAGCTGAATGTTTTTCATTTGCAGAAAATTACTGTAATTCATTAATTCAAGAGTTGCCCTATCAGATAAGGTTCTAGACGCAATGTTTCAACTGAGCATTTGTATTTGATCTTATTTGTGTTGGACATAATAAAATATCCATCTTCACTTACTGACACAACAAACATTATACCTCAATATTTTAGTAAGTATTGACTTACATGAAGAGACATAGAAAATTAGCTCATTTACATTAATTTAAATTATATTATGTCAAACTAAAGCAAATCTAATGTAATATTAGGTATCAATGTAAATATCCAAATCTTGTAATATTTGCTGTGAAGTAATTTATTTAACTTATCTAGATTTGTCAACAGAAATGAAATATTTACTTCAGACAGCTTGTTTAGTCACAGATTTCACTGTGTTCTCTGACAGCAATGAAACAGAAGAATTTGACTCACCTTCTCATTCAGGGTTAACAAGTGCTCTCCTTAGGGCTTAGACAACTGTGATGACTCAGTATCCATTGCACGTAGCACAGAATTACAGCATCTTCACCCTTAAGACAAGAATTGATATGGGGTCTACCCCGGGTGTTTTTATTCTTTTTTGTCAAAGTCGAAAGAACAAATTGCATGAGGCATCATTCCACTGCAAAATTAGCCTGTTAACTTAAAATTCTGAGGTAATATAATTTTTATAGCTTAAGTGTTTGTGCCCCATTGGATTTTTGTAGAAGTGCACAAGAAACTCTCATAGTCTATTCGGATGTCTGAGAGCTGATGAAAAAAAAGTAATGGTGTGAAATGTCATGTGACCACAGTCTGCTTTTCAGGGTATGTGGCTCGGTATCCTTCCCAAATACTTGGGAAGTACTTACCAGCAACATCAAATAGTTGAATCATGGGAGAAGAGAGCATTTTGCAATTAGAAAATGCTATTTGAATGTAATGATAATTAAAGGTTTACATACCCTGCAAAAGCCATGATGAATTAAGAAATTCTTTGAGAACTATTGCACTGCTAGTTGGAACTTTTTAATATAGTCATTTTGAGGTTATGTGGTAAAAAAAAAAAAGAGCAGATAACTTTTAGATAAAAAGATAGATTTTATTCTAACCATCTAAGGTGATTACTGGTAGAGGGTAGAGGGATATGAGTGCTGAAGAGTAAATTCATTCAGGGCTTCATCACAAAAAAAAAGATGGAGAAATACCTTGCAGAAATAAAGTAGTAAATTCCATGGAGAGTCTCTCAAACACTTTATAAAAATGACCCATTGAGAAACTACTGTACTACTTCTCCATCATCTGTGGGACAAGATTTAAAAGTAATTATTGGACTTTATATCTTACCCTGAAACTTTTTATTTTGTAACAGCATTCTTTTTTTCTTTCATATTATTTCTGAAATATTGCCGTTTATAATGCAATAATGTACACAATGCACATTGAAAATAATGTCCTAATTTTCCAGTCATTTCAGTGATGATTGTAAAATGTTATGCAGTGTATTAATGCTTTGTAACCATGTTTCCATACTCAAAATATAAGTTATATTGAGTTATATGGTTGGCACAGTGATTCTATTCGACCTGAAAGGTATAAATGATTGTTCAGGATAGTCCAAGCTCTGATACTTCTGAAAAATAGATGAAAAACTGGTCTTACAGAAAAGCTGTTATGTTTGTGTGCTGCAACGAGTTATGTAAATAGCTGATTTTAAAATTAAAAAAGGGGATTAAGGTTCAAATAAAGCTTAAGACATTTTCTTTTGAAACTGTCAACAATAGATATTTTTATGCTATTTTCCTAAAGGGTATCCTTTCTGTTTGTTGGAATTATTTAGCAAATAATTTGAACAACCTTAAAACTATTGTTTTTCTGAAGGAGCAGCTTTGTCCTTGTCAATGCAGATTTTATAGTCTAATTTTTCTTTATGACTGAGTTGAAACACTACTTATAATCTGTTTTTTCAGTACATTTTTGAGTGCTGTCTTTCTGTTATTCTTTCACAATTTAATGTAGAACTTCCCACAAGCTTTAACATACTCTTTTTTGATCTTTACAAGTCATCTCTTCCTGAACAGATGTTTGAACTAAATAGAGGAGTATTTGGCTCTGAAGCACTCTGAAAGTCATTCAAAATTAGGCACGTTTCTCTTTAGATAGCCTCAGAACAATACAAAGTCAGATAAAACAAAGGCCAACATACATACACATACATACATACATATGTTCATACCTCATACCAGCTTCCTTTGTGAGTAGTTTATTATAACCCTCTAAGAAATGCTCACTCCATCTTCTTCTCCCTTCCTGGATGTAGGAAATATGGAGAAATTACCTTTCCAGAGTCCTGGTTCATCTTATTTTCTCTCTAAAATGACTGATGAACCACTCACAGCCCTGCAAACACTTTTAGTTGCTCTGAGTTCTTTGGTAGGAAATCTACTTTCTAAAGACTTAGTCCCTCACACAGACACAGATTTTTCTTGTTTGTGACTTTGCTGTTCAACAAGTATTCTGGTGCTGCAATTCGTGCCTCACCTCAAGACTGATGGTTTATTTCAGCTATAGCATTGGCTATGTCTCTAGAATGCTCTGTCTTCCTGATGAAAATTTTGCACAAATATTTTCATGATGTTTGGGTTGGGGGAAATCAGTGTTGTGTTCAGCAAGATTTTCTCAAATAGGTAGGGATTTCAACAACATGGGAATTTATATGAATGTTCATGCTTCTATATGCTCCTTTCCCCTTCCACTTCTTGACTTAATGTGTTTTCATCCCACTCTATTAGGCCGTTGTGCCTTGTGGTCAAGCTCAGTGAACCTAGCATCATCTACTTTACATTCACAAATACGTTCTCTGTTTTAAATTCTTTTTAGGCACTTTCCCTGGGAAGCAGTCATGGCACCAAGCCTACCAGAGCTCAAGAAGTATTCGGACAGTGCTCTCAGGCACATGGTGTGATTCTTGTGGCTGTCCCATGCAAGGCCAGGAGGTGGACTTTGATGATCATTGTGGGTTCCTTTCAACTCAGGATATTCCATGATTCTATGATTCTATGCTTTTGTTCATTGTTCCATTTCTTATTCCAGAAGAAACCAAACATCTTTGTTCTTTTGATTATTAGGAATGAAGTAGTGACACTCCATAGAGATTGGAAAATGTATTAAAATGGATAGAAGCGTTCCATAGCTTAAGACTAAAAATTGAGAAATAATCAGATCTAAGGATCAGCTTATCAGGTGGTTTCAACAACAGCAACAGCTTTAAGAGTAGTTGATTCAGAAACATGTTTACCAAATGCCACCACTCATGCTGCAAGCCATTAATGCCCTGTGTTTACCATAGGTGTGCCTAGATCCATCAGCAACCTTTCTAACAAAGGGATAAATGATCCATGGGACTCTAAATTAACCTCTTGCAGCCTACAGAACTTTGAAAGCTTACCCTGTAGGTATGAGGCAATCATCTTTTCTATTTTTTTTTCTTTTTACGTTTGTTTTGCAGAGGGACTGAATGTATGTTATCCTTATTAGTGCTGTGATTTATAGTCTTCTAGGGAAGCACAGAGAAGTATGTAATGCAGATGCAGCTGTCAGTGGCCAACTAGACAGTAACTAGAAAAAAGATATTTTGCCCGATGTCATCCAGGTATTCCTATCTCCATGTAGAAAAAAGAATTTGTAGGTCACTGTCTTTCTGGGGACTCCTTCAACTATGTCCTTGAAATATACTGTCTGAATAGTTAAATCTGGGATAATGACTTGCTCCACCAGCTGTGAAATCTCAGTTTGGGAGCACTTCCTTGTATTCTTTAATCCTTGGAGATGACATACCTGTTAGAGAGTCTAGCTCTAGAGGCAATAAAGGAATTAAAACTGTCAGCAGTGAAAGACTTTAATAACATTATCTGATTTTGTTTAAGAACACGAGATTGTTACAGCAATTTCAAGTGCTGCAGAGCATTTTTTGTCCAGATATTCTGCTCTTAAGCTTTCTGACTCTTCAGGCTTCGAACTCTTCTGACTCTTTTGGTTGTGATGATGAACATTAACATAACACATTGACATGTGGTGCTTGGAAGCAAAATTCTAGCCTGCTTCCTTTTTTTCCCCTCCACACTAATTAACCTACCTGTAAAGCTAGAATTCATACCACAGAAAAAAAA
>WEIV01025417.1:10825-26135 GCA_013390005.1 Calyptomena viridis
ACATCAAATTCACTTAATGCAGCCTTAAAGGAAATATATGCATATAGTAAGTATCTATTTTGCCATCTGCAGTGAGCAAGATTTCTCTTTAAAGGCAGAATTCAAGAAGGCAATTTTCAAAGTTTTGAGAACTTAAATTTTATTCAAGTAAAGAGGCCTGAAATACTGAAAGAGCTCCAGAAAAATTTACAAGTGTTCCCTACATAAATAAACTCAAAGGAAAAGCAACAGCACAAAGTATAAAGGACAGCGAGCTACTACACACCACAGTGAAAATTACTGAAAAACAGGTACTTTATAGAAGGTCTTGTTTGTGGTGTTTCAAAATAACATGTTTTATTAGTTAAGGAACAAAAAAATAAACTTCTCTTTTTTGTTATCTTTCTTCAACTCTGACAAAGATGCCATAATACAATAAAATTTTCTTTTTAGAAGTGTCAATACTCCATAGAGTGCGTTTTAGCATGTTTGTAAAATAAAAAATTTTGTTATTACCTAAGGTAAATAAACTGTATATAGTTGTCACATAATCATCTTCTCCCTATCTATTTCAATGACAAAAAAAACTTTAGTAAAAAGGTCTTTCACTTTGAAGAAAATGATCTGAATCCTGAAAAATTACTTAGGGGCCACCACCTCCTACACATTAGGTAATCCAGTTTTAGTCTAATGTGCACTGATAACAAAATGTTACTGTTATTCCCTTAAAGAGCTAAGAAGAGCTCTAGACTCAAATTCATGTTAAAGTTTACTCCAGACAAACTTTTGGGTATATAAAGACACTTCTGCTTTTAGCACATTAAGAGAATACCTGAACAAAGACACCAAGTTTGCCCTTTAAGATTCATGTTACAACAACAAACCTTTTTCACTTGAAAAAAGTTATTTTCCTGAAAGTGATAAAACATTCTTATTATTGAGGATAAAATTATTGAGGATAAATATTCAAGTTTTAAATATACAAAACTTCTAATTCATGTCATTACAGCATTAACAATCAGTACCTTGCTGAAAAGGGCTCGCTGTAGTCACAGTTGTTCCTGGATTTCTTCCAGCAGCAGGCTTTCTTCCCCTCTGACCTGAGCTGTGCCCTGCAGATTTCTTCCCTTTGCTCTCTGACCCTCTAGCCTCTGAGGAATCTTTTCCACTTGAAACGTGTGCAGGAACTTCCTGGAAATTTGCATTTGTAAATCGAGCTGTGGTATCTTCCAATCGCTTCAAGGAGCCTGACATGGAGTTGTTGCTAGTGCTTGTGTATGTCTAGCATTTTGATAAGAGAAGAAATAAAAGAAACAGGTCACACAAAAAAAACTGCAACAGAAGAACTGTTTAAAAGATCCCATTCTTTCAAACAAGCTTAGAAGAGTTCAAATACAAACGTAAGTGGAAACACCAGGAGTGACAGAATCGGAACTGTGAAGATTCTCAGCAAACAACTGAAGTACATAAAACTTCATTTTGTGGAAAAAAACGCATAAAACTAATGGCTTTGGCTGAAATTTTTACTTCACTGAGGCCAATGCAAAATCTCATATCTATGGTTACAGTCTTTATAGTCTATTTAAATAGGATATTTTGTGCTTAGAATGAAAAATTAAAAACTAAATGCTGTTTTGAACATAATTTTTTTTTTTTGTCAAACTGGAAATGTTCCATCAGCAGTGGAACTGTTGAAGGCTTCGGAACCCAAGAACTTGTATTTTTAAGACCATATAGTCTCAAAATCAACTCCAACAAGCCCAACCACCCCCTATGTCTTTCCCTTCCCATCACCACACCAGGATCCCCTGCCATCTGAACCATCCCATTCACACAGTTCCTTATGTATCATCAAGTAAAGAAGACACATGAGAACCACTTAGTCAAGATACATCTACTTGAAACCCACTGGCTGACAGGGAAAAAAAAAAATACTCTTGAGCTCCCAATGCAAATTTCTTCCTCAGCCCCAAGAATCCAGGCCCTTCTCCTACACTCATGCACTCTTCACAGGTCTTTCAAAATTTTTTTCTTTAGGTCCATTATTCATCTGTTAATTTTTTTCACAATTGTAGATAGTGTTGAACAACAGTCAAAAGAGGTTCATAGAAAGGAACTGGGTGGTCAGGGAAACTGTATGCACAACCATACAAAGAAACAGAATTGTTCTCATCACCAAAACATATGTGGAGTTGTGATAGCAGAATTTTAATAAGGTAAGAAAGAAAATTAAAGCAAAATCAAGAAAAAGGAAAAAAATTCAACTGTTATTTATACTTAAATCAGCTACTAAACTAGCTGTTTAAAGCTTCTTAAAAACAATATGGATCAAACCCAGAAGCTACTCATCTGTTCTAAACAAGCTTGTTTTTCAGTTCTTTACAAAATAGAATTTAAAACAGTATCTAAATTTACCTTCACTAAAGACCACAAAAACACATACTTCTTAAAATTGAGCATATACACATATTTTCCCTTCCCCAAGTGGGATGCTTGCTGAATTTAGGTCTACAGTAGAATATTTCTTCATCTTTACAAAGAGCTTAATATACCAGTTATACAAAGCTTTCCAGATTTTACTAAACAGCTACATTTTCAGTTGCAAATGACAGAAGACAACTAAATAAACAAGCTTTAAGGAAGGCAAAAATGTTAATCTATTTGCATATCACTCTGTATGAATTACTATGAACTGCTATAAAAACATATTGCAGGTTTTCTGAACGACAGTGAAAAAAAATCAGTTTAAGTCTGCTACAGTACATTGTTAAAAAACAATTACCTCAAATTCATATAACTATACTGGTGTTTCTAATGAAGATGGAGCCAATTCTAAGGTAAGATTAGTAGTCAACTTTTTGAACTATTACCAAGTCCACAAGTATGCTCAATTTTCTAGAAACTGATATGTCACTTGACTTAAGAAGCAGTGGTTCAATATTAGGCTGTTTGAACAAAGGGTTTCCAGATATGCAATAACCCAAACCAAAAGTCAGGCTTTTTCTAGTAGGCCTTTTTTCTGTAGGCCAAAATTCTAGTATCCAAGATTCCTCCTCTTATCAAAAACCTCCCTAAACTAATTCATATTTCCTATCAACTCAGTGAAATATTAATTGCAAGGATAATTCTCTGTAAGTATCAACATAGTGTAATGCTATCTAGTACCTTGTTCCCGTTCCTGCAGGGTTTTTTAAATATTTATTTATTTTAAAGGGAAGTAAAGAGTTTCCCAGAGCTGTGCAGACTGGCCAGGGCTAGGCTGTGACACATAGTCATTAATTTGCAAATACTGTGTGGTTTCACTGCAAGCATGAGTCCCACTCTCGGCAGATTTTGGAGAACATTCGTGCACATCACAGTTCTGCTTTTTTGGCTCCAACATCTATTTGTGTTTCGGAAGGTGCTGTAAAATGCACTGAAATCCACACGCTTACTCAGAATATCTTGAACACTAATATGATGCAATATACCCTAAGCAAAGTAAAATTAGTTGGGGTGGGGTTTTTTCTCTACAAATTATATTCTTTACTTTAAGGAGTTAATTTGCAACTAAGTGCCCTAAACTAGATACATTTACATCAATTGCTTTGAGAATCCACAAGATATGCAACAGAATCTAAGGTAAAACTGCAGCACAAACTTTAGATTATTAAACTAATTGGTTCATGCAATAATCTTCCCATCACTAAACAAGCTGCTTATAAAATGTTAAGTTCTAAAAGGCAAAGACCTAATAAAACTGTTTCAGAAAAACCTTAAATACCATGGCAAAGTTATATTGTTCGTTTGCTTTGTGTTTTATTGAGGTCAGGAGTGTGAGTGGCAGGGAGCAAGAATCTGGGGATAGAGGCAGAACACCTTTGGTTATTTACTGAATGGCTTCAGTCCCTGCAGCTCCCCTGAGCTTACAATGCTGCCCCTCCCAGCACATGCTTTTTAAATGGAATACACTCCTTGAGACTGCCCCATTCACTGCTCACACTGCAGTCAGTTCCTTTCCTTCGTTTCAATGTATACATCCCCCACAAGGAGATTCCACAGACGCTGTCACCCAATGCCATTCCTTGGTTTGTCTGGGAGGACTTGACTATTTCATGAATGTTAATCCTATTCTCAAAAAACACTCAGTATTTGCTACTGCAATTACCAAGCCAACTCTGTGAATATCAAGGTTCCTTTACGTTTCCCACAAACCAGTCTGCAGGGCTCTTTTCTGGAAAGCACACTTTCACATTGTCCTCTTTGACAGAGAGCTACTGTCATTTTTATGCTCCCCATACATCACTCTGTGCACCCTGAAGAGACCATCCATCTGCAGCAAGTCTTAAAACTTTTGGGGAAAGGTTTATATTTATGCTAAAGGCATAATAATCATTCGTGCCATAAATAGTACGTTCCAAGGCTTGAGTAGCCTTCATTCATAGTAGATGTGTAAGGCAGTGCTCTCTTACACAGAGAAGGGAAGGACCACAGCAGGCAATCCTCCACAAAAACGCCAGATGGTAAGAGCAAAGTCCAAAACCAACACTGGGTTTGCATGGCCAGGTTTTCGTAGTGAAGGGAGGGACTACAGAGGCGGCTTCTATGAGAAGCTGCCAGAAGCCTCCTCCACGTCCAGCAGAGCCAATGCCAGCTGGCTACAAGACTGATGTGCTGCTGGCCAAGGCTGGGCTAATCAGAAATGGTGGAAATGTCTCTGTGATAACATATTGAAGAAGAAAAAAAGTTATTGGGAGGAAGCTATTGTGGTTAGAAAAGAAGGCAGTGCGAATATGTGAGAGGAACAACCCTGCAGACACCAAGGTCAGCCGAGAAGGAGGGGCAGGAGGTGCTCCAGGTGTCGGGGCTGAGATTCCCCTGCAGCCCGTGGTGCAGACCATGGTGAAGGAGGTTGTCCCCCTGCAGCTCATGAAGGACCACAGGGATGCAGAGATCCACCTGCAGCCCATGGAACAGACCCATGCTGGAGCAGGTAGATGGGAAAAAAGGGCTTTGAACCAGTGGGAAACCCATGCTGGTCCTGTAGGGTAGGGTAGGGTCTAGGACCTGTAGAGAGAGGAACCCATGCTGGAGCAGGTTTTCCTGGCAGGACCTGTGGCCCTGTGGGGGACCCACACTGGAGCAGTCTGTGCCTGAAGGACTGCACCCTATGGAACCATGACCCACACTGCAGCAGTACATGGAGAACTGTTGCCTGTGGGATGGACTCATGTTGGAGAAGTTCATGGAGAACTGTCTCCCATGGGAAGGACGCAGGAGCAGGGGAAGGACTCCTTTCCCTGAGCAGAAGCAGGAACAACCTGTGATGAACCGAGGGTAACCCCCATTCCCCAGCTCCCTGCACTGCTGGCAAGGAGGAGGTAGAGCCCGAGAACCAGTGAGGGGTGGAGAGAAGGTGTTTTTAAGAAGATGTTATCGTGCTCTGATTCTGTTAGTAATAAATTCAATTATTATCCCCAAGCTCAGTCTGTTTTGCCTGTGATGGTGATCACTGAACTCTCTCTCCCAGACCTTATCTCAATCCATGAATCTTTCGTTTTATTTTCTCCCCTGTCCAGTTGCAGAGGGGAGTGACAGAATGGCTTTGGTGGATACCCAGCATCCAGCCAGGGTCAACCCACTACAACTTATATATCCCATAGCCCACAAACACCAATCTGCTACAGGACAATAATGTTCAGTTACATCAAATAGAGATTTCCCTGCTCTTTTCTTTCTTTTCTGTACCCTGTTGTGGTAGGATCCGAGTACCTCAAGAATCAGGTTGGGCTGACTGTCAGGGTGAACTGTGGAGGGTTATCATCATCATCATTTCTGCTATTACAGCTAAAATTTAATCAGCTGTACTTTCTGTTTGCAGTATCTTTTCCCTAATTACTGACTATAATTTGAATGCAGATTAAAAAAACTGCTGGTACATTAATCAAAGAGTAGTCAGGAACTTCTTCAAACATTTTCAAACTTAACTGATTCAGACTAAACAACACTTGCTGAGACATTAGAGAGATGCACAAAAACATCTCTCAAAACAGCATGGACTGGAACCCCAGTAAAATTTCTTGGAATTTAATTCTGCAGAGCAAACAGCAATCCACATACACTAACTCATACATTGTAAGTCCACAGGTTATTCTGCAGCTTTTCATTCTATCTTAAGAAGCCACTCATCCAGATAAAAACATGCTTTAAGGCATCATCTGCGTAAGTGGTCACTACCAGTATATGACAACGGATTTAACATCTTTAAAAAGAAAAAACAAATTTCATTTCAAATTTCAATTCTCCCCACAGGAACAGTACGGTAGCAGGAGTCATCATATACCATGATAAAGTAATGCATTCAATGCAAAGAGAGACTACTGAGAAACAGACATCAAGTCCAAGTCAATTCTGAGAACTCTATGTAAAAGGACATAAAAATAACATGTTAATACAATATTCTGAATCAAATATTCATCTCAGAAGAAAGCAAAGCTTGTTTCATTATTAAAATTTCAAAATTTAGAGGAACACATTAACAATTTATAACCTAGAAAAGCAAATGCATGTAAATGGTGTCAAAAGGACTTATAAAAAAAATTAACTGCAGGAACTAGCCACAAAAAAAATCACTTCCAAGTATCCAGTAAATCCTTTTAAAAAAACATAGTCACATTTAATAACCTCATTTAAAAAAACAGAACACTGATTTTCCCAGTGATCTGAAGCACTACAAAAAGAAGGTAGTAAGTGAAGCAGAGAGTTCATGTAAAGAAAACCAACAGGTTGCAGAAGGTTAAATAAGAAAACTGAAAGGGCGCATGCTGATATTTAAATTCCACAATGAATATTCTGTTTAATTCAGTTATAATTTAACTTCTAGAATTAGAGTTTCTGTTCACTTTAGTAACTTGCTCTAGCTCACCCTTGTGACTAACCACAGGTGTAAACCTTGTAATTAGGAAAAGTATAAGAAGGACAAAGCAATTAGAAATAAGCTTAGCAGAAAAACAGAATCCAACTGTGTCTTTGGCATTAGAAGCATATTCTAACATTCAGGATGCAAAAAATAACCAATATTTCAATATATTTTAGCTTTTACAAAAATACATAGTAATACTGCTTTTTTGTAAAAATTTATCATGGTGATGATTATATAATCAAAGTAGAAGAGGTATGTAATTCAAGAAAGACAAGATCATACACAGCATAAAACCTAAATAAAAGTTGTGAAGTTTATAGGAAGTTCCCACACAAAAAAGCCTCTTTTACAGGCTGTGAATTTTACAAGTTATCTCAGAATCAAGAGGAATATATTTAGGGCAAATTAATAAAATGAAATAACAAATCACGTGGACCAATCAATACTACTCAAAGTGATCTACAACTTAATTTCCATAAAAGCTGCCACACTCATCATTTGCAATCTCTGATCGCTCTTAAATCAAAACAGAAAAGAAACAATATGACTCTAACTTTTCTTCTTTTTTTTAATAGTTATTGAGAGTTTCAGAAAAACACGGACTACTATCTCACTTAACACAACAGTATCAAAGAGAATACAGCAGAACCAGAGACAAGACTCTTAACAGAAGTGTGAGTCAAAAATAATGGGATGTTAACAGGCATAACATTAACATTGTTAACTAAATAATCTTACTATTGAGAATAAATAAATATGGAAAGCACACTAAAAATCAAACTTTACTGAGATTATTCTTGGAATTGATACACCAGTTGAGGGAATACTTCCAGAGACTTAGAGAGAAAGTCAGTATTTCAATCTCTTCACCCTGACAAGGTCTCGGTGTACCATATGCAAACACACATTTGTTGAATGAAACAGCTCAGCAACCAAACCACATGCAGTTAACACAAGCCTCAACATCTTTGGTAAAACAGGATCTATGTACTAACCACTAATGAATTCAAACCATTATTCCCTGATGCTAATGTCAAACATTTCCACATGAATGGGACAAATGTTTTCCAAATTTGAAATCAGAAAACCCATTTCTCAATAGTACTGCCCACTCTGTAATGCCAACATTAGTGTCATTTTCTTGGTGGATTCTTGTCAAGTACAATGAGAACTGTCATTATTTAACCCTGTATGTTGCCCTTGGAGTTAGGAATTTGCACATTAACAAGAAGGAAAGGCCACAGAACCTAATGGAGCAGACTGCTGATAAGGCAATGTGGTATTACAACCATATACAAACCATGGGCTGTAATTTCATAATTACCAGTTTTACATGCTTACAGGTTCATTGTCAGCTCACACACAAGTAAATTTCAAAGGAAAGACTTTGTAGAACTTCTCAAATTATTATATATAACTCAAATAAAATTTACTGGAGTATCAGTGGCACCTGATAGGGGTCATTAAACCCATCACAATTGAAATATGAAACTCTAAGCCTTTCTCCACATGATAAACCTCGAAGTATTTTAGGATTTTACATTATAGGGAAAAATACCACATGTGCTTGATAATTACAGAATTTATGCCATTATAAAGCTCATCTACACACAGTGGAAGAATTACATAATGAAATTTCAACACAAGTAACTGAAGTAGAAGAGGAGAAAAAATACATTGACTTACTTTTTCTGTAGTTACAGTAAGAGATGGAACCAAGGATGGTGAGGATTCTGATTGCTTCTTGTATTTTTGCTTGTGTTTATCTTTCTCTTTGTATTTCTAGAAGTTGTAAGAGAGAATACAAAATAAGTTCAGCTTCATCTTTAACATAACCCATCTTACATAGCTGTTATCAAAATTTAAGAGACGGCAATAACGCTATTTGGAAACAACATTAATGTTTTGAAATTTTTATAATATAATTTTATAAAAGCAAATCAAGTATTTGTATTTGCTTTCCAAGTACACAAACTGAAATTCTTCAACTATAGCCAGCTTTTTTGAATCCAGGGGTGTTAATATTACCCATCCTTCCAATAATCAATTAATCAACAAAAGAAACTGCCTTAAAAACAGACAGGATTTCTGCTTCAGAGATCTTCCTCCATTTTTCACCTAAGACTTCTATCTTTCTGCATTTCTGCACCTGTACAGTATTTTTTTCTTTAGATACAAATGTAAATTAATGCAAGGTTTTAGCTTTGACTTCCCTACTGACATCTCCATGCATAAGGATGTGAAATCTGATTTAGATTTCATTCCCAAAAAAGGTGCATACATTTTAAAGACTAAATAAGTATCTTTCATGGTAAGAGGAATAAAATACTAAAACCTATACAAATTAAATGCACTTTCTAAAAGAATTGAGAATTTAATGGGTGTTTTCTTAATTTTCATATTTTAAGCATGACATGAAGCATTGGCAGTGTAAATGAAATTGCGCAAATAGAGAGAAAATTAACTTTTTAACCCAGAGCCTTTAGAGTATAAGAGAAGTCTTTCATACTGGTTGAAATCAATTCTTAGAGGACTACAAAATCAGGTCAAAATTGTATTTGTTTAAATAGTTCAGACAAATACTTTTTTAAAGTCTGACAAAACTAAGCAACTTAAAGGAGCTCAATATTTTTACCAATTTAATCATAAATGTGTCATTTTTTCCTTAGTGTTATAATACAGTTTATTTAGACACCCAGTGTCAAGATGCAGAAAAAACACAGGTGTGAGAAAAAGTTACTTATCAGCCACTGACAGTTAAATATTTTGTTTCTTTAACTATGTATTCTTGGAATTTTTGTGTACTAACACAAAAGCCCGCACAATGTATGGCTATTTGTTTAGAATGAGTGCTTCAACAGAAAGCTAGTAAAAAAAAGTACACTTATGGACCGACACGAGGTATCTAAAAGTATCTTGTCTAAAAAATTATGAAATACCATCTTAACTCCAACAGCTACATTCTGCAAGATAAGACAACAAATAAGGTGCAAGATTTCTGGAATGCTACAGCACCTTCTGTACATTGCCCTCTTATGGGGCAGGGGCATGGAGAAGGGGAAAAAAGCACATTCTGATTGTTTCTATTTCTTCCACAAAGATTCAATCTACAAAATTATTATATAATACAACTTCACAAATACAGTTTGGCTACAATTCTTCATTTTTTTAGCTCATTTACATGTTGGATCGCTCTAAAGATCAGCATTTGTTTGTTCATTTTCTTTAACATACTTTCAGAGAAACCTTTATCAGACCACTGAATGAAAATATCATCTCACTGAAATATCAAATTAAGGATACATGTGTAACTTCATTGTAGCGCAGATCTGCAGCCAACATGTCCTAGTTTTGGCCTGGGCCAGAGCCTGGAGCCATGTGGGCATGTCTAGGTTGTGATTCTATACAACCCTGTCATCCTTGGGGTCAGAAGTAAGGGACTGTCACTTCAGAGAAGAAGGAGCGTGGCTTGCGGTCGGGAAGAACAGGTGGCCACTTTGTCCATTGTCTCAGGGGTCACCCCGCATCATGAGCATTTTGCATGCAAAACACCCAATCTTTTATACATTGTTGTTATTAGGATTGTTACTGTTACTATTTGTTTTATCTCATTGCTCTTTCCAGTAAATTATTATCTCAGTCCATAATCCCTGCCCTTTATTATCTCCCACTGGAGGGAGAAGGGAAGCAAGGGGCAGGGGGCAATAAAGTAGGGAGAGCTGTTCCTAAGCCATGACACCACAGAATAGATGTTATCAAACCTATCTTTTCACACTTTGGACTTCAATGTTGGGAAAAACTGAAAAAAGCATGTGAACAATAACCTTTCTAGTACAAATGGAGTGGATATGTTCAGCTTTTCTCTTAAATGGCATTATTAATTCATAATATTTCCACGTTGAAGTATCATTTAACTTGCTGAAGGAATTTACACTTATTTGCAATTCATTTTTGTCTCAGGAATGCACAGGCTTCTCAAACAAGGTTTCCACAGTACTTTATTTAATTAAAATATGTTGTTAAGTGCACATTTAATAGTTCACTGTTACAAAGGAGAAAAAAATGTTTTCTGACCCTGATCTCACCTTTCACAGACTGCTCAATTTGTCAGACCTTCTGTGTGCCCACTCAAACTGCTAAAACAGCAGCAACAAAAAAAAGTGGAGAGTTTTCTGCTGTTTTAATGAGGTATGTTAGTTCTGTGAAGGAACATGAGAGATGGACAGTAACAGGCACAAGTAGAGGCAGACACAGAACAGAGAAGCAAGAGTTCACCTGCTCAGGGACCAGGAAACTATTTTGGAAGAATTAAAACACATGTACACTATCAGGAAGCATCAGTGCTTAGTCCTTCAAGACAAAGCTGCTTGGGTTGCCCTTGAATTATTCCATTTTTATCCCTTCTCTATTACAAAAATGATAAATGTCCACTACTTTTGGTTGTCCCAAGTTTTCAAACCTTAATAACATTTTCAGATCTATTTTCCTTATTGATTATTGTAAGCAAAATTATCTGAATGTCTAAATCACTGACTTTTCAGCTGCTGTTTTTGACTGCCTCAAATAACTCCAACATATCAGAATGTGTTCTATTAGTACAGAGTATTTACATTGGTGCTTTCATCATTTACAGCGTTTTCTGCACTATCTTTGTGTCACCGAAGACTATAAATCCCAAGCTGTCACCACCACAACTAACATCCTGAACGGAGAGCTGCTCTTGCTAATCCCCAGTACCAGATCTGCCTGGCCTCTTATTTGGGGCTAGGAGCTATTAGCAATATAACCATAACAATTCCAGAATGAAAGATGCCTACAGTCCACAAGTTTCAAATTCAAATCCTAATTTATCCTATCTTTACAAGAACAGCCTTTGCACAGACCTTTATCCAGTTATCATTTTAAATGGTACAACCCACACCAGAAAATTCAATGCAGCAGCAGTGTTGCTGCAGTCCCAGTAATAAAAGGAGATAGGCATGAGATAGTTCATAGCAAAAGGTTGAACACTATTGCCAGCATTATCTAAATACATACAGATGCAGCTCTAAGCATAAAACCTGTTCTTAAGTACCAGTCCTTGATATAATTACTTAAACATTCAAAAACTTCAGGTAAATACAGGAATAATGGTTAGAATTTTAACTGCCAAAGGTAAAAAGACTCAAGAATCATCAATGACAAAAACACCATCCAAAGCTTCTACCAGCTCTTATCTAGAATGAGCTACTCATCTTTTGTTATTTAACATTAAAATACACTTCCGTTACTTGCACGGTTTAATATTAATGGTTAGTAATGGATACTCAGTGCTACACACTTGAATAACACTTTATAACTTCAAAAATGGTGCAAGATTAACTAAATCAATGCAACTATTTACTGCAAATGATCACCTTCATTTATTCCTATAAAAATTGCAAGTATTAAAATCTTATGTATTATGTTGCAGACTATGAAATGCTCCACTGTCTGCAAGGCAATTCAAAGATACCTGTCAAATATATGTCATGAAATAAGTCAACTTTACCTTTTCACAGTCAGTAATTCAGACAGTGAGGGACACCATGAACTCGATCTGAGTCTTTACAACAACTTGTAACAGCTCACGCAGGGTATTACAATACATTAAAAAGCATCAAGTACCATTCTCCCAAATTAAATTCCTTGCCCCAACACATGAGCACAGGCTCCTTCACAACACACTGGGAAGTCTGGGCTGTTCAGAACGCAGTTACAAACCAACACTCAGCTCACCTGTGGAAACTTTCACTGTGTAGACCTGTGTTTTAAATCTCCCCACCCATGGGCCTAACAACCAAACTCAGGACTACAGCGGAACACACGGAGTGTGATGCACTGCCTCAAGCTTTTTGTGGGTGTTCAGGTCTCCACCCACAAAATCAGAGAAGCTTTACAGTTTCTTTAAGAAAAGGACAAGCAGCAAAAAGATGCCCATAATCCATCAGTAGCTCAGTGCTCGGAACATTTATCCTGGTTCCTGCATTTCAGATTCTTCTCTGACACATCCTCTAAATTCTGTAATAGTGGCCTGAGGCTCCTTGTCAATATTTTGTTCTTTTTGCCTTTTCAATCACTTCTTACACATCTGCAGTCTTCAGACACAAGCCCATTTTTGTTTAATTTAAATCATGTGAGTCACCACAGCAAAGAGTTTTAAATTTCCCCTTCCTGCTCAGCCCAGACCAAAGCACTTCAAGTAGAAAAAAACAGTGTAATTTAGCTGCTATAAAGTAGTTACTTACAATGTGATACACACACATTTTTCAGAAGTCATAAACATATAAAGCTAGTAATCTTGCCTAATTTTCACGTAAGTGGCAAAAAAGACTTCTTTTATACAAAGATCAATTCCAAATACGTTTAGTTCTTTCTTTAGTCCTTCCAAATATAAGACAGCCTGGAACATTAAAGAAAAGTGTTCTTTCACAGCCTCATAGTGGCTTAAGTTCTTCCCAAGAAAGCTTGAGGTAAGCACCTGGGCCCTGAAAAAATGGGATATTATAATGGAATGTCAAGCAACATATTATGAACCCTATTTACAAGGGATGCGGCTTCATCACTAATCATTTCTAAATAGCATCCCTGCCATAGAAACTAACAATACTTAGGCAGCAGTAATCAGAATATAATGAAGCTATTTATTCTGTAGCTTCAAATTCATCACTACAATTAAATCATACCACAGGTTTGGCTGGATTTGTTCAAGGCATTTTTTTATTATTATACCCTTACGTATTTCTTATCAATTTTGTTAGCAGGGTGCAGAGAAGAGACTAAACACACACTACGAAAGAAAATGCAGGCTTTCAGCAGTATCTGTAAAAATGACATTTACCTATACCAACATTTTCAGACCAACCTCTTCCCACTGCAATACAGCATTTCAAATGCACAAATGGACATCTTTTGAGGTCTGAGAAATAAAAATGTTCCAATCTACAACTCACACAGCTACTGCTTGGCAAAAGGGAAAGCTTTAATAATGCCTGCAGATCAAATTATCCAAATTTCCAAAGAAGAGAAATTAAAGATAAAGAAGAAACTACAGTGACCTTGAGGGGGTGTGTGTGTGACACTACTGTATCTGTGAAGAAAGATATACATATTTACTGTAATATGACAACAATCTAGATTCCAAATGGATTAACAGAAGAGGAAATAAGGAAAGTCACCCTAAAAACGACCCCACTCCTCTTAAGATTCTTGGTATTGTATAACAAACATACACTGTAAGATACCACATGCAGAAGTGAAATCAAATTTACCAAGTGAATAAGCCTCCACAGCATACACAGTTCACTGACTGAAGATTAGGATCTTGCAAAGAACGGGTTGCTCTTTAACTATATAGAATGTGTAAGTATAAAAATGCCAAACAAAAAATCTGTAGCCACAAAAAATTTGATGATTAACAGCTTTAGGAAAAACTGCTATTTTTTTCACCACTGGGTGGTTTTAACTCGAATACTCTTTATTATTATACATGACATGAGAAACACTGAATGTCAAGTAATAGTTTTAAACTGCATTGCTTCACTTCATATTGCAGATCATGAAATCTTCTGGATTCCCATGTTTCAGTTCATGAAAGGTAGAAGAAACTGCAATATCCTGTTTCTAACTAATTCCAAGTCACAGAAAAAGGCCAGGACTTGCAAAGGCCACAACATTAACTATTTCTAGGTCCACATCAAAACACTTCCAGAGCAGGAGAGGCTGAGCAGCCAGCTGAGAAAATAGGTGATACACTGACTGAACACACTTTGTTAGAATGTCCCTCCAAGTATATCCTGAAGACTTCACACAGGTATTGTGACCTGAAGAAGCACAATATCTTCAGTCAAAATAAAAAATTTAAAAAAACCAACCAAACAAAACAAAACACACAACAACCTAAAACCCACAAAAAATAAACCTACCAGTGTACAAGTATTGTCAATGTGAGTAAAAATCCATGCATGTGTTTTGACAAAACATGACCTGAAATATCATTGTGGTGAAATTTAAGAAAAAACATGGCAAACATTAGTAAGGGCTGCAGTTATTTCTGTAGTCTGTAATTCAAGATTGGTTTTTTGTATCAATGTGTTACTNTTGTATCAATGTGTTACTAAGCAAAACCCCCCCACACTTGTTATTTTAGCCATAAATTTAGATTTAGAGGTATAACTGCATCACAACACACACTCTTTTCTGCATTACCAGATGAATATGGAACTATTCACCTACATCATAAACCAAATCTAAAGATACTTTTTAGGAGATTATCCAAGAACAATCAGAGATCAACATTCATCCAAAATGGAAGTTATCTTAAAAACCACATCACATATTAAGGAGACTAAGAGTCTGAAGACTGACATTTGTTATTCAATTTCCTGTTGCTATAAATATAGCTCCTTTGTA
>WEIV01025418.1:6142-32117 GCA_013390005.1 Calyptomena viridis
ACAATTGTCCCAGGGCATCTGTTAATATCTTTCTTTCATGTTTAAAGTATGGTTGTGTTGTAGCCTCTGGTGTTTTTTACTTGCAAAGTCCTTTGACTCCTCAAACCACCTTTATTTGCAAAGAAAAGAAATACTTGCATTCTGCAAATATGTTGTTTTGCTGTATGATTAAAGAGGGGAGGAAACAAGAGAATGTCTTCTCTCTGAATTGCTCAAAAGGAAACTGAGTCTTATACCTGTAGTCATAAATTCCATCATTTTCTCCAGCTCTGCTCCTCTTTCTGCTCAGCATTTTAATCAGTAAAAACATAGTATATGATTTATAATAAAGACAAAACTATACCTTAAAGATGTGATATTCGTTACTTCGATATATAGCCTGAAGAAGTCAAGGTCCTCTATAATTTGTGGTTGTGGTGGCTATGGAAAATAGGAACTTGCTGGGAGATCCCGGAGTAAAGACTAGGGTAGAAGGTCATCTGTCTGTGCCATGTTCTTCATTCTATTGTGTGGGATTACCAGGTATGAGCAGAAGGGACTCTTGAGCTGCAAGGAGAAAATGGAAAACCTGATTTGACTGGAAATTTGGTTGCATTTTCAAAGTTCCTGCTTCATCAGATAATCTCTTGCATCATTAGCCAGCAATGAGATAAAATTAGGGCCAGGATAAACAGGATGTTAAAATAAAATGCTGCAGCATAACAGCATTACAGATGTCTGCACAACCGACATCCCTTGTCTCTCCCAGCAGCTGGACACAGGGTCTTTAGGGCCAAGAGTATTCTGGATGCAAGACTGCCTCAGTGGTCTGAGTGGTTGATATCTGTATTGTTTCTGATAGTGATCTATGACTGATACCTGAGAGAAAGGAAAATACGTTGTCTCTTGCTTGTGTCTGAATAGTCATGAATAGTATTAATCCCTTCTCTGCTTTCATGCAGAAGTGAAAACTGAAATAAAGGCCCGATTGCAGTTGTACCTCTGCCCCTGTTTGGGTCACAGCCAGGTGCAGGAAGAGGAGCAGGAGAATGGCAGGGCCAAAGGCAGCAAAAGGTCTTCTAATCTCAAATGAAGAGCACATTAAAAATGTGATCTCACAGTTTGTAGAATTTCTGGATTACACCATTGCAATGATACTTACGCATGGTTCTAGTAAATGTGTAAAATTTCTGTGCCTACAATAGATTATCATTTCTGTCTTATCCAGAAATTGCTCTAAGCCAAGTTTCAATCTAATGAGCCAATATTAGAGGCTGTTTGCAGTTGGTAATAGACTATATTTGTTTTCAAAGGGCGCCATTACTTTTGAATTAGGATAATTATTTTATTTTCATTTCTTGAATGACTTGTATGATTATATTCAAAGCACTTATTTTTAAAGTAAAAAGGTAAAATAGGTTGCTTCAAAGTCTATTTGTTAAATGATGCCTACAGATTGAGCAATAATACAGCCTGTTCCAAGAGGAGAAAATGGTTATAGTCAAGTTAGACTCTTTTGCAGATAGGAGAGGATAGGAAAAAATTGCTTTCTAATGTACTGAAATGAGAGCAAGACAACTGTGTGAAAAATAAAATATTAACAATAGGGTTGTAAAATTCTGTTATTTTGATAATATTTTCTAAGTGAACCTAGAAAAATATTACTACTTTTCTCTTTAGAAAGGCATTAAAATTAATCATAAATCAAACAGGGTTACAGGACACTTTCCCGACCTTACAAATACCAAGAGACATTTATATCATATGCATTTTACATTTTAGAATGATTACCATCCAGAACAAACTTTTTACAGGGCATTATTAACATGAAGATCTCCAGATATTTGAAACTAGAAGGGTTTTATATCACTGGTCAGTATGGCCATGGTGAATGTAATACATTAATGGAGGTGATGTGTAAGATGGTGTGAAAGGTTTCCCTTTCTATCCCAGCTGGTGTAATGCCACTGACTTTCTCTGAAGTACTTTTCCTGGCAAGAAATTTTCTGTGAATTGGTCCTTAGTTTCTTCTTTGATATTTCTTCATGAAAAAGCAATTAAGGCTGGCAGTGCTGCTCAGCAGAGGCTTTCCCATGTTCTTAACACATTCTTTGGGCATGAATGAAAGAGGTTGCATTCTTGTTTTGAGAACATAGCACAGTTTCTTTTAGAGTAAGAAATTAATTTAATTTTTCCTTCTTGAGATATTTTGAAAGGCTCGGTAAATGTCTGTAATCTGTTGCTTGGCATCCAAATCACACCAGAATCAGAATCTAGTGCATAAGGACACCATTATATCAGGGATCAGAGGAACTATGAGGCATTAGAAAATACTGATGCTATTAAACCATCACTGATAAGTAGTTGGTTAACAACTCACTGTATTGGATATCGCAGTGTATATTCAGCCCTCAATGAGTTACATTTGGAAATTAAGGTTTACAGTGATTTGCAGAACACCGTGTATAACTCCTGGCAACACTGCAAGCTTACCTGTAGGACTGAACTTCACAGTGTGACTTGGTTTGATATCATCTCACAAAATACTATGTCCAGGTAAACTTGCAATTAAAAACTCAGCACTTATATTCTGAAAAAATGATAAAACCCAGGTGATGAACCCTGGAAAATACTTTATGTGACTCCGGGATTTTTTGTTTCTTTCTTTATTTTTATACCTGTAGTCTCTGTAAACTTTCTTGGAAAGGAACTGTTTATCCATGTATTCTCTAGAGCATTAAGGAAGTTGCTGCATGCTTGTGAGAACTTTGTCTTCAGGTTGTGTTTCCTTTTCAGAAGTGTTGATTATTTTGAGGGGGATTTATCCAATCAGTTGAAAGTCTACCCTTGGGCAAATTTGGCCCCATTTTTTTACCTTTTGTATTGTTTTTGTAGCTGTGTGAAATGTAGCACATGTGGGCATATGTAGAGCTGAGAATTTCCAGAGATTTTCTATGTGTTTTCATTATTCAGACTTGTGGATGTGTCATGGGAGGGCGAACATTATACACTTGATACTTTGCCTGTCTGCATTTTCATATGCTGAAGCGCAAGCTTATTTTGAAAGCTAGAAAATGACAGGACGTAGATAAAATACTTCTCTTGTATTACTTAAAATAATTTTACTTTTTTTCCCCCAATAATGTGATAATTAATTAATGTTCATTGTAGATTCTATTAGTCTCAATGCATGTCCAAGAATCCTCACCTTCATTACAGTATATTTGTACATATGCAGCTGCTGGCTCAAATTCATGCTGTGTGGAAAAAAATGGAAATATCTTGAGTTTGGAAACTTTTAGTATCCCTCATTCTTCATATTCACACCCTGAGTAATCAGAGCATTGAATGCCTTCTAATAGTTCCACAGGGCCAAGCAGCACTAATCCATAGCAGGAGACTGGTTTTCACCCAAAAAATTAGACAAGGAAAATGGATAGTAACTTGTCTGTTGCTGCAGAGTAAATAACTGAGAAGAGACAGAAAATGGGTTTAGAGTAATCTTAGGATTATATACAGCTGTCTATTAGAACAACAATTTCCTTGAAAATTGGTGATGGTAACAAAGAGCTTGATGGATTTCATGCAGTTTTGCTGACTTTGCTTTTAAAATATAAAAATCTCATATTAATTTGTCACTCTTTTTGGTATATTACTCCTAATGGACTGACTTCGTGTTGAATACAGTTGACTTATAAGACTGCGGTGGTAGTTGTCATGTTAAACCATCTCTTCTGCCTCTGAAAATCTAGAGTAAATATTATATTGGTCCCCTGCTTGCATGGAGTTTTATCTGGGTAGAGCAAGATCTTTGTTTCTACTTCGGTATTTTACAACATTAAAGAGGCTATGTATAATGTATAATTATAATTGTCAACACTTGAAGAATTCATAAAATCACTGAAGTCACACTGAAGATTAATAACATAATTACTGGAAAAACTTGCTTAGCTTGCTGAAGAGGTTTTTCATCCTGGAGAATATTGTTTGCAACATTTTCTGAAACACAGCTGAGCAACTAGATATTAACCTGAAGGATTTTCCCATGCATTCTTGAGCTAATTTAACAGGCAGTCAATTTACACTAATCTAGATTAATTGCTTTACCAAAATAGGGAGAAAATATTTTGAAATAGGCAAAATGTCACTTGATAAAATTTCAGCTAACAGACATAAATGATGATGAGATTCCCTATTCTCAATAGGTTTTCAAAAGGCAAGTAAACCCCTGCCTTTTGGAAGGAAGAAATGTACACGAAAAATAGTTCAATATAATGAAGAGATATACAAAAAATCTGGGTATATGTTGCCCTAATATTTAACTCCAGTATGTTTGTAACTTCCTTATATTGAATAAAACCTAAGACTTAAGCTTTTTTGTTTGTTGTTCTTTTCAATCACAAGCTTTCAATTTGGAAATTATCTGTACATCATACTTACATCCAGCTCTCCTTAGTAAGCTGAAGTTGGATGCTTGGTCTATCTATATTATTTCAAGTTTTTTGTTTAGTGGACTCTTATGTGTTTATAGCTGTCCAGCCGTGTTTTAAAACTTAACTTGGTCTTTAAAACCCTTTTATTTTTTCCATGTGACACTACTTGGCTGATAAAAATAAGCAAGTCATCCAGGTATCTGTGATATCTCTTTTCATTTATCTGTGTTTTTCTAACCCAGAGCTGCAAGGTGAAGGATCATAACTGTGTAAATCCTAACAGTTTGAATTCAAACCCCCCAACATTTATGACATCTACATTAGTAGCAAGGCTTTCTGAATTTAAAAAAAACTTATCCAACCAGTAGACAGAAGGGAGAACTCTACATAAAACCATAATAAGGAGTTAGAAGACATCAGGAGTAAATCTTTGGAGAAGGTGTGAGACTCTGCAAGCAGTTTTATAACTCAGAACTGATTTAAAATCCAGATACAGAGCTGGGGATGAGATATTTACCTGAGCTCTTCCCCTGCTGCATGCCATTTACCAGAGGATCCCAGCTGATGCTGTGACAAAAAAATTCTACCTTCATCCTGGTGTCTGACACTATCCAATTCACTTTCTAAATTTGGTGGCACAGTCCGGTTCCTGAGTTTTCTAATCTTGACCCTGTTTTGTCTGTATCAACTTTTGTATTCCCATTTCTTACTTCAGTGACAGAGGAAAATCCTCCAATTTATCAGAAACACATGTACCTTTATAGACTACAGAAGCTAAAGAAGGAAATTGTTTTCATCCAAGCAGAAGAGTGTGTCTTGGTTTAAAAATAAATAAATAGGCAGGAACCATGTTCAAAGAAGAAAGCAAACCACTGCAATGCTAGATGATTCACACGTTGGTTCTTCCTGAGTTGTTCCAAAGTTTTACTTATTTAATGGAGTCAGCAAACTAGATTTGTTCACCCCAGGCATGTACCCCAGGCAGGTACATGCAAAACTGCAGGTTAAGAGAGGGATTTAAGCATGTTAAAATGGATTAGCAATCACCAGTCATATGAAGTTCTACAAGGGGAAGTCCTGGATTCTTCACCTGGGATGGGGCAACCCTGGATGTTTGTACAGACTGGGGAATGAGATGCTGGCAAGCAGTGCCATGGAAAGGAACCTGGTGATCCTGGTCGACAGCAAGTTGAATTTGAGTCAGCAGTGCCCTGGCAGCCAGGAGGGCCAACTGTGTCTTGGGGCAAAGCATCGCCAGCCAGTCGAGGGAGGTTATTGTCCCGCTCTGCTCTGCACTGGTGGGGCCTCATCTTGAATATTGTGTGCAGTTTTCGGCACCACAATATAAGAAAGAGAGCACCCAAAAGAGGTCAATGAAGATGGTAAAGGGCCTTGAGGAGAAACTGTATGAGGAGTGGCTGAGGTCACTTGGTCTGTTCAGCCTGGAGAAGAGGAGGCTGAGGGAAGACCTCATTGCAGTTACAACTTCCATGTGAGGGGAAGAAGAGGGGCAGACACTGATCTCTTCTCTGTGGTTACCAGTGACAGGACCCAAGGGAATGGGCTGAAGTTGCATCAGAAGAGGTTTAGGTTGGATATTAGGAAAAGTTTCTTCGCTTAGAGGGTGGTTGGGTGCTGGAACAGGCTCCTCAGTAAAGCTGTCACAGCACCAAGCTTGACAGAGTTCAAGAAGTATTTGGACAATACTCTCGGGCACCTGGTGTGACTTTCAGGGACGGGTGCAGGGCTAGCAGCTGGATTTGATGATCCTTGTGGGTCCCAACTCAACATATGCTGTGATTCTATGATTATGGGAAGTTCTTTGCCAGGTTGCAAATGGTGTGCTTAGTTTGCTTACTTCTGCAGTTGTGGCATATTGAAGACATGGACTCCTGATGTAGTGCAGAGCGAGCGACAGTTTATTGCTATATTCTATAGTTTTTATACCTGTATGGCTGACCACTATATAGTAAAGCTATTGTTGTTAACATTACTTTACTTGGGGATTTCCAGCTCGTAGTCCAATCAACTGGTAGGATACATATCAGGCGCTTCTCAGGCGTACTTTTGTCCAATCAAGTAGGTGCACACAAGCCATCACGCACCTGTCGACCTTCTCTTTTGATGCTTCTTTGATACACTGTTACTTTTCTGTATCTTTTACTGTGCAATTTCCACAGCCGAGTCTAATGCACTAGGCCTGATCCCCACATGCAGTAGCTTCACTTCTTGGTGTGGAAGTCTTAACTTGTGAAAGAGAGTTTTGAGGAATAGTAGGTATGGCTTTTGGTTTAAAATTTTGAACAATAAAGGACATGTCAAGTTTTCTTCTAGACAAAGAAAAGGAAGGAGGAGACATGCCTGCAAAACTTCAGATATGCTAGCAAAAATGTGCATGTACATCTGCATTTTCACTGTAATTTTTAGCCTTTTACTCTCCTGAAAAAAAATAAGAAAGATTGGAAGTTGCTTTTGCTTTAACATGTTAAATAAAATGAAAAATAATGCCAAAATAGTTGGCATGTAGAACAATACAAAATGTCCATATGGATGCAATAGTTAGACTGGTCTGGTGAGAACATTGCTTCCACATTTGAGCACTTTTGCAGTTTTGAAGGTGTCCGAGAAGATAGTGCAGCAAATACAAGAGTCTCTTCCATACTCATTTCTAACCTTCCAGCATACCCAGTACACCAGATGGACAGGTCTGAAGTGGTTAAGTAGGGGGTAGTTGGAGCAAGGCACCCCTGGGACAGGGGCAGACATGGGCACAGGCAGCCTCTCTGTGACTAACAATCTCTCCTTACCCCAGTCTGGCTGTCCAGATTCAAAGATCAGGCTTCTAATGGTGCAAGCAAGGCTCTGTGGCTTCCTTCTGAAAGTGTTGGAACTTAGGGAGAACTTGCACAGGGATGCAGAAAAGCAGGAACCCTGGTGAAAGTGAGACTTTATTTGCCATATTGAGGGCTGGCCCAAAGCCCACCGAAGTCAGCAGAAGTGCAAATATTGGATCTTTTCTTGAATGGATGGATGTCTTCTTGGCTGAAAGCTTGGCTATCATACCAGTGTATTTTATTTAGCCAAATCACAGGGGGAAAAAGAAAAGTAAATGCAGATTTGTTTTGTTCTGGCAGGGCTTTTTTTTTTTTTTTTCCCTTCCAGTTTCTAATTGAAATGTTTAGTCTCCAGAGACTTCCTTATTTTTGTTCTACAATTATACTGCTGAGTAGGAAGCAGGGGGTCTTTGCAAAGAACGAAGTGAATTAGTTTTAGCTAACTGCTTCTGAAAAGCAGAGCACGTGGTCTTTTAGCCTTGCTCTGAGAATAACTCAGCTAGTGTTTTGGACAGCAAACTCTCTGAATATTAGACCAGGAAAAAATGTCACAGATTATTAGAAATGGAATGGATGGGAGCCTGCTTTATTGGAAACATTGGCTAAGTTTATGTCGTAATTGCTGTGCTGAAGCAGTAAACAGCTGCTGATCCTGTGATCTTTCTAGTGAAAAACAAGCATTTGTTGTAGTTATTTTTCAGATGTATGTTGTTGTTTGCATGGTATTTCAAGTATCCTACTTGGTATTTATATTATTAGCTCAGTGTTCTACATTACAATAAATGTGTTTACTTATTAAAGAAGTACTGACCCTTAAAACATCTGCTTCTCAGCTGAACATCCACAGCTCTGTGGGTGTGGGTAGCTTCTGTTAGCCATTCTTTCATAATATTTTGCAGTATTTGGCAAGCAGTTTGAGTCAGATTCTGACCTCAGATGCACTCCTGTACAATGGTAATAGCTGTGCTCCAGTCAACAGCATTCTTCCAGTTTTATGTCAGTGCTAACCGAGGTCAGAAGACACAGTGAGTGGGCCACAATCCTGTCTGATTTTTGCCTGGTAGATTTCTTTAAGCAAAAGACCTAAAACCTCTAGTGGCTTCAGGCTAATGCCAAAGGCTCTCTCACTGTTCTAAAGACTGAGCAATAGCAAATGGTATGACTGAAGGTTAAGCAAATTGTTATGAGGAATAAAGGGTTCTCTGTCTATCAGCATTAGCACAAGAGCCGTAACTGCAGTCTGACAGGCTTGGAAGAGCTGTGGCTGTCTGAAAAGTGCCTTTCAATCTTGTGCTGTCTCTTGTCTCTACCAGTACTAGACCCAAGGGGAATAGGACACCCATCTTTTCCTGCAGCAAGGAGGAGACTGTATTGAAATCTCTCTGGTTGGTGTTGAAATAAGAAAAACAATCATTTTAAGCATTTTAGTGTATTACCAAATAGTCATAATTTTCTTCCTTCCTTCTATTTTCAGCCATCTCTTAGGTGAGTATTTCTCTGCCCTCTCCTTTTCTCCCATCGTAAGCAAGTTGTCCATGGTCTGTGATCCATGCCCACTCTGCCCTTCATGTCCAAGGCCCTGCCTTTCCACCTCTGATAGCCCACTCCAATGCTGTGGAAAAAGGACCCATCTCCTTTTCCAAAGCCCTGCTGCCTCCTCTGATGGTGAGGAGAGGGAAGATGCTCACATTACCTCAGAGCACAGCTGAATTTAGCACATGCTTAATTCTTTATGCAGCATCAGAAAGGATGAGATTCTTTTTTCACCTGCATTTGAACTGCATCTACCATCCTGGGTCTTGTCAACAGCAAAGCAACTTAGCCACTATGATCATATGAGCAAAAAATAATAGCAGCAACCAACCGTAGACCATGTGGGTTAGTATCAGCTGGGACTTCTATAATGGAAAGAGTTCAAAAGTAAAAATGTGGTATAAATTTAGTATACACAGCATCCCCTAGAGGTTTGTGCTGCAATTTACAGATAGGATAATTGAATAGTCCTTTTCCATAAGTGGTTCCTCTTAAAAGTATCATCTAGTAATTATCATAATGAGAATACATATTGGAATCAGTTTGTCGATGAATCATGGCTTAAACAATAGGGGTGATACATTTCGGAAAATGAGTCTCGTTCAAAAATAGAAAAAATGTTTTGCAAAGCTATTTAGCAATGTATCCTTAGTAGATTGGTGAAAAAAAAATGAGCTATTCAGTAATTCTGATCACTGCTTATTCCCAACAAACTGTGTTTATTTCCAAAGTGTATTTATTGTCCTTTTTAAATTAATTAAATCGTTGTATTTCCTATTACATAGATTTAATGTCGACAGCACTGTTTCCATGAATCAAATGGGCTCTCCTAAAGAACTTCAGGCCATACAAAATGTTGATTCTAGATCATGGATATCCAAATAAAAACATAGTGAAAGTTGGCCTAGACAATACAAAGAAACATCTTGCTATAAAATAAATAAACAATATTCATGCCCTGAATGAAACTTACTAAAGAAAAGTAATTAGTTTTTCTTTTTTTATGTGGAAGCTTGTTTTTTATGTGGAAGACAGTTTTTATATTTCCAGACTATAATATGCTATAAGATGCTTCCTCGTGTAAAGGAGGAAATCTCCTGATAAAGCTGTTCTGGTGTTGTTGATGTCCTGTGGAAACTGGTGATTGAGCATAGAGAATACAGCAACAGATGGTATAGCCATGCACTAGGTCAGTAAGCTGTGGAAATCCAAAACTACCAATCCTGAAATTGAAAACAGGTGGCAAAAATTTCACTTGGAGACTTGACATCTGTAAGTAATCAGTTAGTGTAAGAGCCTTGGTCAGACACAAATTAACTTAATTTCTGATTGCATTTTCAATAAGTAAAGGAAAAAGCAGCTGCACTTGGTTAGAATCACAGTACAGGGTAGAAATACACAGAAAGTGTTTAGAAGGACTTCATTTTTGTTAGGTTTTTGTTTGTTTGTTTGGGGGTTTATTTAGTTAGCTTGAGTATATACAGTTCGTAGCATTTTGGCTGAGAAAACAAACCCATGTTTCACAACAGTTTTAGCAGTGCTTCTGGGATCAAAGCTGTTTCTCAGAGCTTCAAACTGTTTCTCACCATTCCTACATCACTTTTTGCTTCTTAAAAAATGTAAATAAATAAATAGACACACAACAGCTGGATTTGATTGGGGAGAGGGATTAATTTCAAATAAGGACATAAAAAAGCTATTTTGACTAGAACTGAACTATGCTAATAGGGGTGTTGTGTTCTTGAACTTTCTCCTTTCTGGCAAGCCTTCCTTCTCCCCACAAATAGTAGTTACTAAGCTAAAAATGCAGATGTCTGACACTGACCAAATGCTGACTTTCCTAGCAGTGACAGGGAATTTCAGAACAGGAAGTGTTATTGGGTTCTAGTTTGACAAAAATGAGGTTACTTGTATGCCAAATTGAAGTTTAGAACACTTTCAAAGCATCTATACAAAGTTTATTGTAAGGCAGCCAGACTACATGAACATCTTCAATACCCAATGGGAAAAACCTTTTGTATTGATCACCTAGAATATTTCAGGCTCAAAAGTTTTCAAGTTACTCAGGATAGAAAAGGTTTGATCTGTGGAGGAAAACTAACCCGGTAACACTAAAACCAGAGCAGACTTTAGATTTTCAGTATTTAAGAGGATTTAAAAGCTGGGGAGATGATCTCTTCCACCTGACATATGAGGCACATACCTTTGTGAGAATGTTGCACTGCCTGTTTCCAGAAATTTGAGCGGTTTTTTGCAGCTGATTTCAATTCAATTTTCCACAAATAGATGTTTCAGATAGACTACCACCTCCAGTCAGACACCATCCTATACTAGAAGCAGCTTGACATCAAAAGTGCTCTGAGCATCCACAACTCCACTGAAATCCTGAGATCTTCAGGAGGTTGCACCTGCATTTACATAATCCAAAAGTGATTATAATTCCAAGTTTTGAACTTTATGAGGATAGTGCTAATGTAAGAAAGAAACTGAGCTTACTAATGAGAAGATCCAGAAGATCAAGAGTTGGTGGATGTCTGTGGGGTCATCTTCTGGATGGAATGATGTTCAGAAAGTGTCAATAGGTCACCCTGCAAAAATTATGCCTCTTTAAGATGCTTCAGTCAGGCACCTGTATTGTGAAATTGTCATGTTGATCAAGGCTGGCCAGAGGGTTCACAAATTCATATTTCAATTCATGCCTCATGGGCCCACTTCCCAGCCTATTTGCTATTACATAGATGATTATCCTTTTTCTGGCAATGGATTAATATCCCTGTGGCATTTGCACTGATTGCTTACATGGAACAATAAATATCAGATAAATATTTAATATGAATTTAACTTTTTAAGTGTTGTTTAATAGCTTAGTACTGAGGAAATATTTGAGTTTAACTTTTTAAGTGTTGTTTAATGGCTTAATACTAAGGAAGCAGTGTGCTGTGACTAATCAGCTCTCCGCAGAGCATCAGCAAGTATGCCTTCCAGATCACTTTGTGCCAATTTATTTGGTATATGATGCATCTTGCAGTAGAATAATATTAGAATTCTGTCTTTTTCTGGGTTTTCTAACATCTGAGTTTTCTAACACCTGAGTTTTCTAGGAGAAGCAAGAAGAGCCATGACTAGCAGTTTTATAGTGTTGCTGTATGTTAGATATCATCAGTAAATTACCTTCTGCTTTTTCCTGGAGTCTAGACATCCCACTGGACTCAACATGCACAGTCATTTCATTCCTTCCCTATGTGCATGCAAACCACTTTGCTACTTTGCCACTGCCTTGACTAAATGATTTTCTTACGGATTTATGTCACATTATTCATGGAACAATAAGTAACAGATCATAATATGCATATAGAATGTTCTGTAAATTAAAACATGTAAGTTCTTTGTCCACCAGTTTGAAGAGTGTGGAATAAGCCCAGTGCTGTTGCTATGCACTTACAATGTAATAAATTTCTGATATTAAGTTCAGATAAGAAAGGTCCTAATTTTAAAATTTTTAGAGGAGAAACACAATTCTTTCATTTTTTCTGTGATGAGAAAATGTATTATAGGAAAATAGAGTTCAGGCTTGTCACATTACTTTTCAGAGCAGTGATTTTCTGACTGCAGAACTCCATGCGGTCTTACTCTCCCCTCTGCTGTTTTATCTTCCTCTGACAGGTCACTGGAGAGGATAACATCTGATTTCAGACAATAAGATTGGGAAGAAGTAGCAGGCAAGTGGGGCCAAAGCCTATGGCTGAGGCTACAGCCTCTGCATGCAACATCACCTTTTTCTCCCTGCTCTGCTCCTTCTCCTCCCTGCAACTGGGCTAAACAAAAGTGATGCAACATGTGGTCTGACAACTATGCCTCTTCCTGGGAGAGCGCATGCTGATCTGGAGGGACTAGGCAGCTGTGGAAAAGGGAAATGATTGGAGTAAGACTGAAAAGTGCTGGTTAGTTGAACTGGAAGCAGAAGGAAACCTGAGTAAAGCTATAGAAGGTTTATAGAAGGTTTGTAGAAGGTAAAGCTATATAGAAGCTCCTATAGGAGCTGTCAGGGCTTCGAGTGGTGGAGCCTCTAATAAAACCTGTCATTCAAGGTGTGGGAAAGATAACTTTGGTTGGATGGGGAGAGACTTGGAGTCCAAGAATGTTGGTGGGAATGGTCAGTTTTTGTACCTTGCAGGGGGGGAGGTAGGAGGTGTCCAGGGCAGGGCACACAGCAAGGAGTGGAAGCACATGCACATGTAGCAGAAGGGAAGCTAAAAAAAAAAAACACAAGGAAAAAGAGAAGCAAGATTCAGTTTGACGAAAGCTGAGTGCATTACAGACCTAAAATAAATTGTATGAGCTGGTATTTGTGAAATCATATTTAAAGCTTAAAGTGAAAAACAATATATTGATGAGCCCATGTTTTCTGTGGAGAGGCTGTATTAATGAAACTGAAATTTTTCTCCCACAACTTTCAGTCTCCTTACTTCAGCAAAACTGATGGGAGTAATAAAGTACATTGTTGCTTTTCCTTCTTACCGCATTTATATGAGAGGAAAAGGCTGAATGTGCTGTCTTTTATTACTTTTCTCCTCCAGGAGTAGGTAAAAAGTTATATATGCTCCATATTTTTTTACAAAAAGATGATACTGGACAGATGCTTAGAAACAGCTTAACTAAATCCTGTGAAGGGATGTATACGCTATGTGTAAAATCTGCAACTTTTCGTATAACCAGGCAGAAGGGAGACTAATTTGGGGCATGAGAAGTTGTGAGGTTTTCATTTAGCATTAATGTAAAAGAGGAAAAATGTCTACTATTAGTAATGTGATAAAGTTCAGTTAAATAACAGGCCTTTGGAAGGCCTTGGTTCATGTAAGTGTCAGTGGTTTTGGGGATCATTTAGAGCCAGCAATGTGCCCAAATGCACCAAATTATGAGAAACTTTACATGCCTGACATGCAGATATGTGAGCTGCAAAACCAGGTTTAGTCTTTGAATCAAGTGGGCATTTGCTGTCAACACCGGTTAGTGTTTAACAAACTCTTCCTCCCACATTTGTTTAATGTTACAAATGTGATGAAGGACTTGAGCATCTACAAACTCAGTGTTTTCATGACAAATTTTTAGTTTTCTAATTCATAAGTGGAATTAAAGCCTTGTGTGAGTTGTTATCACTTCATTTGCAATCCCAAACACTGTGGATCTGGGATTTGCCTGAAAATCAAAATCAAAAACAAGCAATGTGCACTGTGTGTCTGAAATCCTGCTGCTTTCTGGGGACTAGCTGCTCAGTTGAAGTCTGCAAGAAGAGACCTTGCCTCAGAATCAAGCATGTGCAATGCACTTCTGAGAGTGCCAGTTGGTCTTTGCAAACAACTAGAGAAGCTCTCCACTTGTCTTCAAAGCCCAAGTACTGTTGTCTTGTGTTTGCATAGTATCCTGGTGGTCAGTCACTCTCCTGGGAAGCGAGGCAGAGAGTTCAAGAGTATCTTTACCCTGGAGGAGGTCTTCTATCTCATAGCAAGGTGTCCTGCTTTTGAAGGTGTTCCAGAAAATATGAAGATTAATTTGAGCAAAAGAGAAGGAGCAGAACAGACAGTTTAAAAAATCCATGGGAACTATAACTTTCCCTGAAGAAGAAAAATTTACTGTGAGTTCTAGGAGACAGTTCTGTCACAGTGGGCACATGCTTTCCAAAAATGAAAAGCAGAATCAAGTAAGCTGCTCAGGCAGATAAGAGAGGTGGCCAAGCCAGGTCTTTGGTAAGGTGGGATGTGTAGTCTGTAAGTCTTTTACTGACTTAACCTGACTGTATCCTTTACCAATAGATAGCCTAGCCCTTACATTTATCTGAAGACAAAATACCGTGGACCAGGCCTTTTCCTGGCAATGGGTTTGGAAGTGATGGGTCTGTGGGACAGACTGCTCAAGGAGAGCCAGACTGTGCAAGCTTAGCAGTCACTTGGCCAAGACATCAAGATATCCAAGAAATGGTAATTTATCCCTCTCTAATTCAGACATGGACGTGTCTGTGGAGACTGAGCTGTTTCTCTGCCTGAGTAAATGAGATGTACATGTTGAGAAACGCAGTCAGCATTCAGCAAGAAGACAGATTAATTTAAGATTAACTCCTCAGTGGAGTGGAACTGACAGGCCTGTAGAAGATGAGCAGTTCTAGGGGCTGTTAAAGTCCCATTAAACTTTACCAGCTTGGCACTTGCATGAGATGCTAGTGCTTTGACAATGTGAATTTATGTGTTACGGAGGCAGAGTTTGTGGCCTAAATTAGCATTGAGCTAATTAGCAATAGAACCAAAATTACCATGAATATGTTCTTGAGAAATTTAAGTATGATTTCTCGGGTTATATTCGTTTCCAGGGATAAGGTAATTCTTTGCATTGTAGTCTTACAACACTGAATGAAGTCTAATGTTGTTGAATCTGTTCCCTGCTGTTCAAGAGGTGAAGATCTGGTTTCCAAACCTTACTATGGCAGCTCTGGCTCTGGATGGGCTGTCAGCCAGTCTCTGGGTTAAAACCTTGGCAGCAAGATGCTGTGACACAGGAATATAAGACTGCTGTAAAAGATGTCTTTTTGTACAACTGGCTAGTGCTTTACTGCCATTGAATGTCAAGGGCATGGTATGGGGAATCATAGCTGACTGCTGGCACTATTCTTCATTTGGAAAGGGAAAAGAAATAGCATGTTGAGACAGCTTCTTAGGAATAAAATCTGTAGTGGGAAGAATGAGGAGAAACACAGGTGATTCTTCTAGTTTATTTTACAGATATATCAATCTCTATCTAACAAAATAGGCCAAATTTGACTGACTTATTTTCCTAAATCGTTCTGTACACGGATATTTCTGTCTTTGATTTATAAGTAAACACTCAAATGTCATTGTATCCAGAAAGCTTTTTAAATGCACTATTTTCACTCTTATTTAATGGCATTTTTCTGCTTTCTCCTTTGAATTTACCTTCTAACCAGTGATAATAAAGAACCTGAGGAACTTGCTTGAGCAAGTGGCTGAATTGAAGTATAAATGCTCTGCACCAGAGTAATTACCCAAGAAGGAAACAAACCATCTTGTGAAGGTCTCTTCCTCATAGAGCCATTTCTTCAACTTAATGCACTGAGTAGTGTTTGCATGCATCTAATCATTGAGTCTACAATGTTTGAGTTCCTATATGCTCAGGTTCATTTAGAAAATAAACTCCTTCAAAGCACTTAAGCACATTTGTGGTTTTTTAATGAAGTCTCTTGTTCTGTGTGTCACCTCTTGTTTTTTGCCTCTGCAAACTAAAATAACATACTCTTCATGTGATGATTTATGTGTAATGATCTTCACACATTACATAATGTCCTATCTTCCACTTAGAAAAACACTGGCACAGCAGAGAGTTGTAAATCTGTCCCTTCATAAGTGTAGACTAATGTAAATTGAGCTGGCTCACCCCTGCACAGCTTCCAAAACAGCATGAGCTTTGCAGCATGGCAGTATCCATTTCTGCCTCCCTTTTAAAAAACCCAGAAATGAAATGTACATATATGGCAAAACCACCCCAGCAGGAATGCTGCAAAGCTGTTAATGTTTTTTCTTGGAAAATGTTGTGATAGTGGAAGGTGTATAATAAGGAAGAAGAAAACCACATTTATTCAATCTTCTCCCAGAACATGTCTATCCAAATGGATAAGTTCTATGTAAGTTCTGTGTATTAAAACTGAATGCCAGCAATGCAGTTCCCTCATTTTATTTAGGCATGGTGGGAGTGCATGTGTCAAATGTAACATATACAAAAAACTAGGCTTTATCTGTAAATTCTAAAATGCCTTTTTTAGTTGAATCCTTCTAGTTCTGTTCATCAGTTAAAAACTGTGAAAACATGACCTTCCTGCACTTTACTCCCCAGATCTGCACAATCCACAGTACTAGTTTGTCTGTCTTTGGGAAAAGACAGAGGCAATATTCAATACTCCATGTATCGGGCAGTCCAATTAAACATTTGCTGGATAATTTCATTGCTTTGACAAGTTTCAAGATTGATGCAATATTTTATCTTCTGTTTCTCCAGTACCTCTGCCAGTTTTCAAATGGATTATTTCTTATCTGCCAAGCAAAGAATATGTTTCTATCATTCATATCTCAAATCAGCTTAATTCTTATGTTTATGTCTCTGATTCTTGATGGTTTTAATACAACTGTTCTTTGACTCTAAATGCATTTTTACAATTCCTTCTTAAAGTATGATTTGTGGGTTTATTGTTGGTTTTTTTTTGTTCCCACATCAAATTCAGCAAGGCAGACTTTTTGCCAGAGCTTAAAAACAATCTCTGCTCTCATTTCCTTCCATTAGTGTGGTAGAAACATGATATTTTCCTCCAGCAGATCTCCTGATCTAGGATTTTAGCTGAAGCTAAAATGAGAATTTCTTCTGAAACTGTAAAAAAAAAAAAGCAGAAGGTATTTAGACTGTTTGTAATTTCAGTGACAAATTTAATTTCATTAAATAAGATGGAAAATATTTTGCCAATAGAGAGTCTGAAAGAAATAAACAATGACCTTTCAGTAATAAAATAGTATGTATCTACTGCTTGTCATCAGTTACACAGACTATATTTAACAAAGAAAGTACCATTATCTGCATCTTACAGATTGCAAAAGAGAAGTATACATTGAGCTATTGTGAAATATACTAAAAAAATAAGTAACCTGCACTTTCACAGCACATATTTGGTTTCTTTTTTAAAGAGTCCATCTCTACACCGTATATATATACTATAGGTACTTGGGTTTCTCCTGTCCTTGGTGGAAAGTTGAAATGTTCTAATTTCTCTAGTGGCTGTTCTTACAGAGGATCATATCCATGGTGCTGACTTACTGCATTGGGCCAGATTGGAGCCCTTACTGTTTAAAAATCACTACTATCTTTTCAGAAATCTTTAAAACACTTAATGCATACGAATGAAAATGGAGGGCAATAGATCTTATTTTTTTAAGTTTTGTACTATTCTTATTGAACAAAATATACAGAAATTAAGGGACTGGGTAAATATATAGAGAAATTTAAGTTGAACAGCAATTGCAGCTTGAGGGTGAAGAGACCTTGAAACAAGCCTCAATGATTTTTTTTTTTTAAAATACCATTTTCATTTCTTGACCATCTGATCTCTAAAATAAAAGCATCAAGAATAAAACACAGTAGCATAATTCAGTGTATCTATAAAGGCAAGAAATATAGGTAAAAAATACCTTTAAAAATTTTAAAGTACTAACACTTAATGTATTTCTCAATCATTGCTGACCGAAACGTAATCCTGCTATATAAGACCAGTGGAACAACCTTTATTTTTCATGACCCTTGGAGCAACATCATGTTTGAACATGCCAATTTACTTCTTTTACTTTTTGCAGGACATTTTATGAAAACCCTGTTTGACACCACAGTGTCATGAGTTCTGGCACTAAGCCTTCACTGTTTATTAAATTAATTCATTACTTCCATAAATGATCAATCTATTTACTTGTAGCTGGATTAATCTTTCTAAATCCTGAATCACTGCTGGTCTAGGAAAACTTTGTGTGCAGAAAATGAAAGAAGATAAAAAATTTCCTTATTTAGTCCATAATGAAAGCGAAGGGCTTTAAATTTTAAGCTCTGAAATCAATGTGTGCATTTAGCATTGAGTGGAAGAAAAGTTCAAATTATGTCTCCACAAACAGTTGTAAATTTTAATTTTCCCATCTTCAAAAAACTGTCTTTTGCCAGTCTACAAGAAGAAACATCACACAGTTTTTTTCTTCAGCTTTTATATTGCATTCTCTGCTACACGTTTCTGGGCAACAACAATTGCTTGTTCATTTTCCAGTTTTCCTAATCCTGAGCTCTGTGATGCATCTAATACTGCAAATCATTTCCTTTCCACTCCTGTGAAGGGGGCATCAGGAGAAATGTGCCATATTTAAGTCATGCTGGCCCTATGTTGCATGATCTGCCTTTTTTTGGGCTGTCCAGGCCAGGATGAGTTCTGAGAAGTGGCACTCTTCATTTAGGCTGTATTTTGTCCCACTGCCACAGACTCATTAATAAATCTTTTTGGAGCTAGTAAGGGACTACGAGTTTGGTCCTGTTTGCAGACAAACTTATTAACAGGGTGGGCACCTCTGATAGGGGAAGAGAGGAAATCCTTCATCTGTGTGTGTCCATCAGTGTTTGTTGTACCTGACAAGGTGTTACGGTTATGCTGCCTTTCTTCTCTTATTTCCACTGTGCCAAGTTGCTCAGACTTTAGTCTATGCCTCTGAAGCAATGTTGTCTATACATGTATACATTGTGTTGATATGTGAGCCCCATTTTCGCTTTGTTTGAGCAACCAAATCCTGTGTGGTTGCCCATTGATCCTTGTGCCTGACTTGAAATCAGCCTGACAGGGCTACCCAGGAAGCCAATTACCCTCTGATGCTGCTCCAGCACCAGTGAGTGACAAGCCTGTGGAGAGCTAACTGATGGTGTCTTGGCCAGAGCAGTGTCCCTGGAATCACTGCTCCTTGCCTCTGCACACTACAGAGTGTGGAGGCACTTTGTGTGCTGTCTGTGCTAATCCATTTTTCAACCAAAGGCTTTGCATCTCTCTTAGCCTTTGGCTTTTCCTCAGGCTAAAGCTGAAGATAACCCTTCTACTATAGTTGCTTTTGGCACTGACTGCTGGGAAGGGCATAAATTAGCCAAGCTAACACAGTTCACACAGTTCAGTACATCCCAGATATTTGCTGTCTTCTTAACAAGTCATGCAAAAGAAGTTGCAGACATATGATGCAGTTCAAATTATGAATGCCTAGTTCAATTTTTGCATGCTTTTCTCTGGCATCTGGTTGTTCTAGTGCCTAGGTTTGCTAGATCCTTTAGCAAAAATAAAGATGCTTTCAAATCAAAACTGTAAGGTAGACACATTGGAGGCAGCTCCACCATTAGCAGTCATACTATAATCCAGTTACTGACCAGAAGAAAACCTTTATAAAAAAAAACTTTTTTCCAATGTGTTTAAATAAGGTACAGTTGGTATTAGTATTCTCTGGAAAACCTTTGAATCAAGTAAGCAAGAATTTGCATATAAATAGAATATTGTAGAGACATCTCCATTTCTCTTAGCAGGACATTTTTTTGTTGATTTCTTTAGTTTTCACTGCTTTTTAAACAAAGAATTCAGTGGCTTGGCAAGGGCTTTTGATATAGGAAGGTTTGGAAAGAAAATACATAAATTACGTATAAATTAACATTTTGACATTATTGCTACAAAGATTAAACAGAAAACATCATATTATTTAAAAAGTGATATGTTCCTGCTTTTCTACGCTGTACATTGATAATCCACAAATCAATACAATTATTAATATTTTGAGTTGTGTACGAGGGACATACGAACATTACAGATATTCTTCATTTTGGAAGTTTAGTATGTGCTAAGCATTCATCTAGGTACATGTGGATGTCTGCATTATTAATAATTATTGCAAGTTCTACTGCAAATGTGGATATAAAACCTATTAAAGATTAAGTGATATTGGTGATTATTTGTGCTGAATATGGCCAAAAGGAAGAATCCCAGCATTGTTCAGTGTATCAGGAACACTCTTTGCCTGCTAGTCAGGTGAGATCAGGAGGGTAGTGTTTCCCATCTATAATGTCAAATTTTGTGCTGTAAAGGAGGAAAGAAAAGGGAGAACTTGGAAATAGTCCGTTAAGTAGGCTTAGATCTGTAACTCTACTAGGGAATTTTTAGGGATCTTCAGCTCAAAAAACTTGAAGTCCAGCGTTAAAAAATGATTGTATGTATAGCAGTGATCAAAGCTATGTGAAGAGAAGCTATACTGAAGTAGGTGAGACAGGAAAAAGTTAAGGAAAAAGAAAAGTCTTTACAATTTTTCATTTGGAAAAACTATGCCAGTTGCACCTTGCATGCTGACTTTAGACACTAATAGTACTATTGAGTTTTTCTCATGTGATCTATAAGGTTCAGCTCTCTGACCTGATCCACCTGAAAATTCTGGAAATATCACATCAGTTACAGTATGTTTGTGGAGTTTTAAATCAAATCAGAACTACATCATTCTGGCTTTTCTGGGCTTTCTGTTAATAGGATGCATTCTGTTAATAGGAATGCTAGTAGTATTCAAATTGAATTTGCCATGGCTGGGGCTGGCTGGGCATCTAAGTCTATCAAAGCTTCTTTCTTTCTTTTTTTTTTCCTTTCCTTTTATTTTTTTTTCTTTTTTTGGTAAGGAAAGGCTATGCCAGAATCAAGTCCAACTTCATTTTCTGTGGTTTCTTTTCAAAGCGATTTTGTCTTCCTGTCTCAGAAAGGAGAGTGTTGAGATAGAACATTGCACTCATAATTGTTTTTTTATCATTACAAAAGTAATACAAAAAAGGTCTGCAAGTGTGGGGTGCAGATGTGCATAAGACATGTAAAACCCTAGTAGATGTGAAATGTCATATGCCTTCCACTTCTGTTATGATCAACCTTCCATTGATTCTTGCTACGGTTTTAATCTCAGTTGGGAAACCAACTTAAATCCATCTAGATTATGTGGACTAAAAAAAAATAAATACATTTTCTTTTCCTTTTTAAATCTTCCTCTTACTATTACGGCTTCGAAATCTTGATACTGATTAGGTTTTTGGTGATTACTAATATAACTGTGTATTGACCAAAATTCTCTCTCCCTCCTGTTACTACCTAGTACCTTCAAGTCTGCAAGCCTTCTTTGAGACATAAGTTGTATTTTTTTTGCTCCATGTGTATCTAGTTAGCAATAAACTTAGTTCTTGGTCTCCAAGTGGAACTGACAGGAAAAATAGCAAAACAAATCTCTAATAAATTATAAAACTGTAATCAGATTGCTTGTAAATTCAATATGTATGTTAAATTATTGTGCTTATGTGGCTGGAGAATATGAGTGAAGGTGGAATTAGACAATATTTCTCCGGTGTTGATGTATGCTAATCAAAGTAACAATTTTGTTACCAGTGGACTCAGATCTTGACTTTACTTAAGCTATTTTAATTTACCAGTATGATTACATAAATAATTACAAAATGATAGTACATCAGGTAATTTTAAAAATAAATAATCCAGCTTGCAACAGTTGTAGTTGTAACAAAGATGAAGTTCTAGAAGTGTGATAATAAACTCTTTGGGACCACTTGTAGTGGTAAAAAATAGCTATTGAATAGAAAGCGGCTGCAAAGGGACAAGTCTGAGTTCATACTGTTGATAAAATGGATGTGTAAGGAAATTACCAGTTATGTTATTTTCCTGCCATAATACCTATTATTATTGATACTAACTCTGTATCAATAGAGTTTTGTACATGAATCTTAATCTCTACTTATTGTATAATTGCAAGGAAAACATACATCGAGACAGCATTGTTATTATTTTAGACATTTGTTGTTCTGAGCATACAATTCAATGGCAGTACAGTGATCATCATCTTCCATCATCAATCATTCAGTATTTTATCATTAACCTCTTTGCAGTTCACACAAATTCTCATCAGTGAAAATAGGATCATACTAAGCATTATTTTCCCACATATTATTACAATTCTTTTAGCAGTCTCAGCCAAGCTTTAAAATGAAATTATGAGGACCTGGTCTTCTGTGATTTTTAAAATCATGAACCAAACTGACACATCTGTTTGTGTGCTAATCATCACTGTGGGATAGTTTTTTTCAAATCATGTTATTTTTTAATTTGTTAAGAACTTTATCATATTCTTATCATAGACATATTGAAAGTTAAGATTATCTGTTATATCTTTACTAAATTAAGGTCAGGAAGATAGAATTGCTTCTAGTCTCATGAATCAGGTACAGCAGAAAAAGAAATCTTTATCATGCTGAGCTGTTCATAGGCATAGTTAATTTAAACTAGAAATTTTTCTTCTTATGAGAAGTGTGATTGATTTGTTCTGTGATATTGGTCATTCAGTACATGAGCCCTCTACTTGAAGAATCCTTTGAAGGAATGTTTATGTTTTGAAGATGCTATAACTTCATGGGCCTAGTATATCTTCCACCAATATTTGTTGGTTTCTCATCTTTACTAAAATGGTCATAATAGAAATAAAGACTCATGAGATGGGCTATAGAAAGTTACTTAAACTAAAGTAGTATAATGGCATTTTCTGTCCCTTGATGAATAAATTTGTATATTCAATACTTCATTTTGCTGGCATTTGGGCTGTGGCATATTTAGAAAGTTGATAGTATATCTCACAAGCAATCTGTTGAACAGTGGTTTCAATGTATGAGTATTTCTAGGCTTTAAAAAAAAAAAGTCTTGCTGATTATGGTGCGTTTATGAAATTAGTCAAATTGAGGAGTTGGCTTAAATGTGTGCAATCATGAAATGTGAATAACACATGTTCTTCAGAAATGCAATTCTGAAACTCTGATGTGCTGAAACATTCAACAAAACTTTGTTTGACCTCATGGAAAAGGGTGAAAAACCCCTAAATCCATTGAAATAGTAGAAGATGATTTTCATATTTGCCTTTTTTTTTAACCAAATAAGGTTTCTTTCTCCTTTAGTTACATTGCCACCCATAAAATAAAAATATTTCTTTTTTCTTGTAAAGTGAGCTAGATCTTCCTTATAAATAAAACTTTATGCATGCGGATCAGACTTCCTTACTAAATTGGAGCTGTCTTACTTACCAAGTTCTGCTGTTGCATTTTGGTTTAATTTGCTTAGATTTTCTCCCTTTTTCTTTGATGACAGGCTTGGCAAAGCAGAGAACCCATTCCCCCACTGTAGTTAAGGGATTTCATCCCTTAGCAAATCTTTCTTATATAGCCCAGCATTTCCAATCTGTAAGAGCACCTTGCATAATTCACAACATTGAAGTGGACAAACTTCTCTACTTATTCAGTTGTTGTCCACTTTCAGCACTGATTTATGTTAATGATGTGAGTGTTAAGCAGTTCTATGTATTTTATAAGTATGGGACACACATCTTTCTGTTTGAAAACTCAGACTAGCAGACACCTCAAAAGTCAGGTCCTGGTGTACAAGATACAGGGTTTTGCATATGTGTCTTCCATCAGTTTAGTTTAACACTGTTTAAAAGCTTGTTTAGTACTTATTAAAATGCAAGCTCAAGTAGTAAAAAAGCTACTATCTGGATACATGATGGTTTAAGCATCCCAAAAGCTTTCAGAAGTCTTCTTGTCAGCATGTAAACCTGTACAGAAGGAAATATGAAGCACCTGTCTTAGATGTGAGTGAAAGTGAGTCTGCCTGTAATTTTCACCTATTCCCCTTCCTTGATGTCTTCTTTAAATATTTTGTGCAGGTCTTTGTGGTTTGTGTGAATGATGCCCTTATTCCCTTAATGGCTTTGGTGGTAATTCTGATCAATCACATCAGCTATGAAGGGTTGAACTGGCCAACTGTGGCAAGAGTTTCTGAACTTGCCAACAGTCACCAAATAATCACAGAGCAGTGAAAGCTTTTTATAGATTTATTTCCCTTATCCCCACCCTACTGCCTCTCTATCTTTATTCACCACAGAGGTGTATTGGTAAATTTTAACCCAGGGAGGAAAGGAGCTGCAGACATAATGATTATCATTGCTAATTTTATGAAGATTTCAAGAACAAGAGCTGAAAGATCAGACCAAAACACCATCTTTGTTACATATTCATTAGACAGACCCGTACGCTATTTTTATTACTTCCAAAATACTGCAGTACAGTATCAGCCATACAGACCTTCACACAGAGATATCAGCATGCCAGTGACAGGACTACATATAAGAGTCTTATGGTTTGCACATAAAAATATCAGTTGAAAACTGTAGTTCCATCTTTAACAGATTTGAAGGCTTATTGTAGTTTTTTGTCTGTTCATACAAGTTGAACAAGTTTCTGCTCATCTGTGTTTGCCAATATTATGATTTTACTATAAATCAGATATTACAGCATTTGGCTGCTTTCCAATTGATTTGAATGACATGTTCTCTACTGGTCCATGTTAATTAGGTGTGAGCTTCAAGATCTAAAATATAAGACTGTAATACTTTGGTGTATTTCCTCTAAAATGCCTTTTATGTGATTTATTAGCTACACAGAGATTTCAACCAGAAACATGAAATAGTTCTAACTTGCAAAATATTGGAATTTCTGAATGCTTTTTCTTCATGAGCTGCCTGCTTTCAGAAATTGAAAATTAATATATCAATGTATTATGTGAGAATTTATCTATTTAAGTTATATTTACATAAAATTAAAACATCCTGTTCAGCTCATTTAGAAAATGTTTGTCATTTTCTCAACATTGAAGATCTGCTGGGATAAACAGAGAGAGAGAGATCATGCTGGAGCAGAGCTGGTTTAGCCAAGCCCATCACCTCTCTCTCTCCATCCCCCATAGCTTAAGGAAAAGGTTTAATGAAGGAGGAATCATACAGTATATTTCTCTCTTCCTTGAAATCACATCCAAATTTTATCTCACATTGTAGCTTCTTTATCTCCCCTCTGCCAGTTTAGAACAGTTAATTAGTCTATTGATAACAGTGTTTCACAGATTTCAAAGGTAATGATGAAAAAACCCCAAAGACTAGTTTTAAACTAAAAAGTTAGCAGTTTATGCATTTAATTCTTGCTACTATTAAATTTAGAATGATATCATGCATTCTGAATACAGTTAGATGACTCTCAAGCTTCTTTATGTCAGTATAGCTCGTACCTGTAAAAAAATATTTATCAGTGTAATGGCAGGAATAGTATGTTTTAGATCTTTTTATATGTTTTAAAGAGAAAAATCACATAATTAAAATAGTAGAAAGGGGACAAAAGTTGTGCATTGATGACATAAAAGATTTCTGTAACAGGGAATGGCCCAAGCCAAATTTTGAAGATGCCATGATGCAATTATACTCTAAAACAAGATAAGGAGAAAATTGTGTAAAGTTTCCAAGCCAGTGTAAATACCCCAACATACTTCTCTCCTTCATCTCACGATCACTATATTATTACAATTTTAAAAAACAGCTTATATTACGAACACTTTAAAGGTTAGAAACCATATTCATTTCTATTCAGGATGTGGGAGAACAAGGTATAACTGCTGTCCTTTACAAAAGAGGCTCAGCTTGAGGTGAATAGGATTGAAGACCCCCCCCCAACTTTCATATGTTTTATTTG
>WEIV01025418.1:39564-67603 GCA_013390005.1 Calyptomena viridis
AGTCAAGCATGAGCTGAGTGCAGTAAGGTTTTATTGCTTTGCACCAGCAAAAGGTGAGGAAGACATGATTTTTCATATAAAGTCCTAGAACAGAATGAATGATTGCAACTGTATGACAGAAAAAGATTCAGTTCCAATCAAGAAATAGCATGCTGAGTATGCTAAATCAAACCAAACTCACCTTTATCTTGCTATCTCCACCCCCTCCTAATGTGCTACTTGCAAGCAAAGAAAATTGTGGCTGTTTCAGTGCAAAATAATTTTTTTTTTCTGTAGTGAAATGATTCATTTATTCCTGGGGTTGTCACTGATATCTCCTGATGTGCATTGCTTTTAACTAAAATAGAGTTGTTGTTAAATGAAGACATCCTTCTTTCTTTTTTCTCTCATTTCCTTTTTCTAGATGTCGTTTGAAATGTAAATTTTAGCAGTCCCTGTAGTTTATAACTGAAAAGCATCTTGCCCTGCTGAAAATGATCTTTTATGTATTTTGCTTTTTGACCCAGAGTTTTTGCCCAGAAGAATGCTTCTCTCTTATCAGTCCCAGTCACTCATGGAAGTGAAGATGTCTGATTCTGACTGGCAAAAACAACAGAAGGGATTGAGTTTTACAGCCCTTGGGATTTGAGAGCAATTACTCTCAGCAACTGACAGCAGTGTCAGCATGCCTATTGCTGTGTTCTCACTGCAAGTCTGAGCAAGGAAGAAAATAAATGGTTAAGATTAAATTTCTCTCAGCTGGGCAAATGAAAAGTCAATCCTGTAATTACTGCTCTAATGCACTGTATTAAAAGTAGAAAAACTTGTCCATGTGTAATTTGAACCTTAAAACTAATCAATGTCATAGTCTCACAGTGAGTTGTCAGTTTGGCCAAGCCTATTTCTGTTTTGTTCCCCCCCTTTTTTTTTTTTTGTTTTTCACCTATCCCAATGCTTTAATGCTGGTTGCATCTGAAGGACTTAGAAAAAGCAGTGTCAACAGCACTGTACTCTGAAACCTTGGTCCCTCCCAGCTACTGAGAATTTAGGGAATTGAAGTATTTAGGGGAAAAAACCTTATTACATAGTCTAATGAGTATTTCTCTTCTTTTTCCTCATCCTGAGCTATGAGAGTATCACACTTTAATTCTAAAGTTTTTTTCTGACTTGCAATTTTTAGAGCCTTTAATTACCTTTGTAGAGTTGCCTGCTTGTTTAGCTTCTAAATTTATAGTTCAAATATTCTGCCTGAATAGTATTTGTATCTTCCTTTCCCTGGAGTTAACAGTGCAGGTTAATCCCATGGGCAACATTTTTTGTATAGCCATTCAGTTTAATAGTATCAGGGATGCTATTGATCTCTACACTAAGACAGAATTCCTTTTTAATGCATAGTCACATTTTAATGTGGATTATGAAATATCAAAGTAATGCATATTCATTGCAAAGGTTTAACCAGATTGTAGGCTTTTAATTTTTATTTTAGGTGAAGCATTTGACATATAAGTGAGAAGGAATGAAGCTTTGCAGAACAAAAATTTCTCACAGAAGTTGGCTGATTCTTTGGAGAGCAAAAGAGTGGTACTTCTGTTCTGAAATCTGTATTTACAAAAATCTGTGAGGGAAAATAAAACCAAACCAACAACTAAAAAAACTGAAGAAACAGTCAGTTTTGTCTTTGATACCTTCCTTCTGATGTTACTTCATTTTTGGAATGGATTTTAGACTACATTATTGAGCTCAAATAATATTTAACCCTTGACTGAAATAAGGGAAACATCAAATCTTGGTTTAGGATCATTTTAAGTTCTAAGTGAAGAAATATACTTTTACTAATTTAATTACATGGCTGCAGCTTGCCAGGTAGGTTATATTCTTATTTTTAATTTTAGGTAAGTGTACTTTATTTCTTATTTACAGTTAAAAATTACTATGTCATCTGATTTTTGATGTATGTATGAGTTTTTGGTGTATGATTCATCCATGAGAAAGAGGGAAAACTTGGATTCCTCCTGTAGGCTTCCAAATACTTTTTTCCATCTTTGATTAAACTTTCATCTAGTATAGCCCTGGAACTTCCAAAGGAAAAACAACTGACTAAAAGACGTGGTTTTACAGTTGAAGGTGGTATTACATCAGGTTTTCAGCCATTTCAGACCCTATCTTATGTTGCCTTAGGCCATGTCAGTTGTACTTCTGACACAGTTGTCTTGTTCACTTTAAGCCAGTGTAACATAAACCCAGAATATGTTTATTCACATCTCTGATGTTTCCATGATATTCTAGAGTCTTAAACAAATGTCCCACATGATTTCTCTTTACTGCACATCATTAAACTGTGAAACCTCTGGAGCTCATTGACACTAAATGTTGTGGATGTCAAAACCACAAAATTAGACAAACTCATGGAATACAAATTCATCATGGATTATTAAACAAAAAGGGAGTTTCTGAAGAGCAGATCACTGGAGCCTAGGAAAAATGAGGAATTGCCATTGTTTGCCTTGGGTCCCCTAGGCTTCCTGGGCATCACACAGACACAGAATCACAGAATATTCTGAGTTGGAAAAGACCCACAAGGATCATCAAGTCCAACACTCATTATCTGTCATTTCTGAGGACCAGGCTAAAAGGATGCATGGCCTAAGAGTCCAGCTGTTCTTGTGCTTTTATTGGCATCCATTTACTAGATTAAGTCAAATGTCGTGTTATTTTCATATTTAGAAGCTTGAAAGTTACAGCAGAGATTTAGGATGTACTGGAGCAAGAGTCTTGGGATATGCTGGAGTTGCACTGAAACCCTTTTGGATATATCTTTTGCTATTTGGCAGAATATCTAGTTGTCATATTTTTATTGTAAGAGAGCTACAATTTGTTGCTAAATGATATAGTAATCAAATGCTAAGATGTATTTTCTTGCTGTATTTTAATTTTTTTTCTGCAAAGGTTGTAATTGCTATTTTAAATTGTGTTTTTATTCACGATTTTCAAGAGTTAATTTTAGAAAATTACTTTGTTACTTTGGAGATGGAGAATGTAATTTTTTTTTTAGAAAAATCAAACTAAGTGAAGGGGAAAAAATATGTTCCCTTTTTTGTGTGATGTTAGTGAATGTATTTGAACTTTCTGTTCATGTGACATCCTAAGTCAAACTAAAAGGTCTGGAAATTATTGCTAGAATCAGTATTTAAGTAATATTTTGTTAATAATTATAAAGAAGTGCTGGAAAGTAAATTGATCTGGACAGCGCAGATCACACATGAAATATCCTAATTCTCTACTCTTATTACATCACACCAAACAGTATGTCACCTCCAATTAGAAACAGTATCTGGGATAATCATTAGTTTACTCGCTATTTTCTGCTTGTCCAACTGAGTTTTTCACCAGTGATGTCACATTTTCTAGCCAGCCAGCAGACTGATATGTCACTGTCTTGTTTTCTTTCAAAATTTCAGTGGCAAAATGGTAAACTAGATGAACACCTCACATATCTTTCTGTTTTGAATATATTAATTGCTTACTTGTATCAAGGTCATCTTAACACTTGTACTGGGTCTTGCTGCAATCTTCAGCTGGACTGAATGTATTGCCAGCTCAGGAAAAAGTGTTGTAGCAATGGTCCTGTAAAAGTTTCTAATACTTTCAATCAAAACTCAAGAGGTGATGATTCTGCTAATAACTCAGGTATAGCTGAAAGAAAAAGGCTAAGACTGGAGGTGAGATTCATTCTCTATTTCTTTTAAGCTTGAGGGGAGAGGATGCGAAAGGAAAGAAATTAAAAACTAGTTTCCCCATTCCTAAGTAAGAAAACTTCATTGTTATCCTGAGTTCGTTTCAGCATGCTCAGCCATGTTGTCATACAAGGCATTTAATTTAACATATTGATGACAATGAATTTTTTAGCAAGGAAGAAGAAAGGGAATTCAGAATTTAAGGGAATCTGCCTTTGAATTTTTTTCATTATAATATGTTACATTTACATATCCCTCTTCATCTCCAACTTCCTAAAGCAAATTACAGTTATTCCAGAATCATTGAAGTCATAACTGGAAAAAGCTATAAGCAGTATCAACAGGCCTTGTACTTTATTCCTGAATTAATTATTTCAGTCATACATGTTTCAGCCCTTGCTTGCAGAAGTTGGCTGAAAATAAACTCAGCTTGTGAAGGCTGAATATGACTGTGGCTCTGAAGGCTGGGAAGGTCTCTCCTTTTCCAACCACTCCCTTTCTGACCCTTTTCATCCTGTTCACCGGGAGTGTCCTCATGAGGGAGAAGACTTGTATTGACTCAGTCATGCAAAAAGCAGAAGACTGTGTTCATTTCAACCCATGCAAAGCAAACAGCCTTAGCTAATTAAACAGCACGCAGCAAATTGTGCATAGCTGGTTGGAGCAGGGAGTGAGGGTGAATATATTACCAAGTTGTTAGTGCAGAGGAATTTGGGTAAGTAAGTAAAAAGTTGTCACACTAAGCCACATAATTCCAGTTTGGATAACACCAGTCCTTAGGGACAGATTTTCAAAGCTGTAGGAATTCCAATGACAGTGATAGATTACTCCGTGCTTCTCAAAATCTTTCATGCTTCTTTAATAAGAGAAAGTAAATTATCTATTATCCCAAAGCAGTAACAACTTGGCATGTAAGAAGATGAATACTTTGTTTCAGATTTGGTCAGACACTTCCTTTGACTCTGTGTAAATTTAGTAATTACAACTTCAGTCAACGATCTGTCTTCCATGTGATTGTGAAAGTTATTCAGACTTTTCAAGGAGAATAATAAATGGAGCCAGTGCTCAAAATTCGTATCAAGAGGGGAATCAGAGTTAAGAAAGAACCATCTGTAAAATATGCATTTGTCCTTCCAAAATACTACCTAAATGCTTTTAACCATTCAAGAAAATGCTGAGGAAATGCCTGTAAGTATTTCATGCACACAACAGAAATTAATAACTAATGAAAATAACATAGAGTTTTTGTTTGTTTTCTTTCTTTTGTAACACCAGCATGCATTCATGTGCAGCATGTCTAAGTTTTCAGAGACCATTAGTAAAAAAAGTATATTTATTTCTAGAAAACAAAATTGACAATGGAGATCTTGGAGAGTCTACAACAAATTGAACAAATTGCAGTGTGAATAACAAGGTAAAAAAGAAAAAAAAAAGAACAGCAAACATTCCCCAGACCTCTTAGTGGCACAACATTTAACAAAAGTAGGGAGATGTGACAGGGTTACTGGAGGTTTGTTTCATTCATTTGTATCAAGCAGCATGACTTTTCATGAGTTCCTGTTAAAATTTCTAAATAAATCAAAATATCACTTTCTGAGTGTTCTTTCTGTAGCCTTAGCAACAAAAGTAGGAAGAGGGAGAAATTGCAGATAGAAAACCTATCTGTCTGATCTCATACAGATGGAGCAGTGAAATGCCATGAGGAATAAAATGCCATGATCTCTGAGGTATTCCCCTTTTACTCCAGTACAAATAGCAAAACAAGCCATTTCTCAGGTTCTTCCTGCCTCAGGCAAAGTATGGATTCCTCTCTCCCAGTGTATGAAAAGTGTCTTTCAAAGCTAGAACAGGCATAGTCTGGCTCCAAAGTTTAGCTAAACTGCTGAGTTTAGCCATATCCAGGAGTGGGCCAACAATGTGACTTCCATAGAACAACAACTTGGTAGGTGCTCATTTTGGGGGTATAACTGACTGGCTGTCACTGTGGTTTATAGCAAGTTTGGTGAAGCTGTTTGAAACATCTTCTTTCTATAGTTATAAGCTAGTGCACCCAATGTCCCTATTTGTCTAGAAAACAAAATGGCCAATTCTTACAGTAGGACAATTGCTGACTATAGTCAATGTAGTTGAAAGAACTACACTATGGTAAGTGCAGTTGAAAGAAAAAGCAACTTATTTCTGAGAATGTATTCATTATCTTCAATAAAAATGGAAATAGAACTTCTGATGTTATTTAGTTGTTAACAGTGCATAAAGTGTTGATTTTCTTATAGTAGTATATCAGGCATATTATTTCATCACCTTGGAAATCAAGGTAATTTCTTGAATTACTGCAGAGGTTTTGTTTCTTACATAAACATTAAAAAAAAAAAGGCTAATGCACATCCATATACTGCTCTAATAATGCATATGAATTTACATTAAATACAAGGCTAATGTGACTGCTACAAAAGGCTGGAGTCTGTACAAGTGGTTTTCTTTTTAGCTGTAGTTAATGTTGAAATTGGAGATGAAATTCAGCTCTTCAATTGTGATAAGTATAGGTGCATGTGGTGTAGATGAGGTATGTGCAAGTTTTTACAAGGGCATGTAGTGATAGGATAAGGAAGATTTGCTTTAAACTGAAAGAGGGCAGGTTTGGATTAGAGATTCAGAAGAAATTCTTTACCACGATAGTGGAGAGGCACTGGAGCAGATTGCCCAGAGAAGTGGATGCCCCATCCCTGGAAGTGTTCAAGGCCAGGTTGGATGGGGCTGTGAGCAACCTAGTCAAGTGGAAGATCTCCCTGCCCATGGCGATGGGGTTGGAATGAGATGATTTCTAAGATCCCTTCCATCCCAAACTATTCTATGATTCCATGATCATAAATGTTGGAAATTTAAGGTGAAAGTTGCCTAGCTATGGATATCTAATACAATTTTAGGCACTGTGGTTATACTGAATGGTCCATTGCTGCTCCAGTAGGATTAGGATCTGCTGTAGGTCCTGAATCATGACTGCAAGTTTCAGATGGCCCCAAGTTCCTCCTGTACTTAGGTAATTATATCTCACCCATGGTTAGTGCAGTCAGAGTATTCAGTTTGCTCTAAAGGGAACCTGAAAGCTTCATAAGCTGACATTCACTGACAGCATTTACTAGGTCTGTGGCTCTGATAATGAGTGCTTACAAACATGGCTCTTATGCAGACAACTGCATCTGCAAACCAAATACCACCCTGCTCAGTTACCTGTTTGTTCTAAACAAACCTAAAGTGAAAAGATACCTAAACCTGAAGTAAAAAGATACAATTTTTTTTTTTAACAGTTATACCAACAACAAGTTGTATCAAGTAAAATAAAAATGGCCTGTTTCTGGTCAGGGTCAAAATGTTGAGATTATTCCTCTTCCTATCTCACCCACCACATCACCACTCCCACTCCAGTAAAAAAAGATTGATTTGGAACACAAGGAAAATCTCATGTCTTGATCTTTCAGTTTTTCACTGCTTAGATATTTGGCATCACTTCTATTGCTTCATATTGTGAAATGACACCCTTCAAGTCCTAAGTAAGTCTGTAGTGCCTTGTGGTTTATCTTCTAGTGTCCTGGAAATACAAGTTTGTGAAAAGTTCCACTTTGAATCACTCTGCTGTGAAAGAGCAACATAGATTTAGAAGTTTTACACAAGAAAAAAATAACATCTATCAAAACCAAAAGAATGTGTATAATTTTGAAATATTTGAGAATATTAGATCAACTATACTCTGGGTTAACTTAACAGCAGTAATGTTTTTCAGAGACAGCAGCGAGAGAGGCTATTATTTAGCATCTTGATCTTGTCAGAGTAATTGTCAAGTGCCCAGAGTATCCCTCTTGAAAAGAACAAGAGTGCAGATCCTGCAGAAAGCTTATTTGGAGCCTGATGTCATCCAAAGGCAGCAACTTGGACACGCTTGTCTAGGCAACGTGTAACTCATCAAGCATCTCGATTAAATATGCTGTCTTACAGTTGTGGCACGAGAGCTCTCAAGGGATTTTTTTTTTTTTTGAGAGTGACTGCAAGATCAGATAAAGAAACATTTCTGTGACGAGTCCTCAAGAAATGTGGCTACTGAGAGCAGTTTGTTAAAATCCTATGTTCTTCTCATTCCTCTTGTGTAGAATGTCCTGACTGAACTCCTGTTACAGATCTATAGTGAAAAATACGTGTGAATAAAGCAAAATGCATATTTTTCCAAACCAAAAAGCAACCTTTCAAAAGAGCAGTAGAAATTACTACAGGTTAACCACTTTCATCATTACTGTCTTTCTCTCTAAGACGTGAATGATGATTTTGAAATTTTGCATATTGATTGTGGGTTTCAGCTGGTCCTATATTTTAGTAGCTAACGATTCATGTGTGTTGTATGTGAGTAAACTAGAAAGTGCTCTGGTTAAATAGACTGCAACCAATACTGCTACTCTGTTTAAACCACGTATACTGAAGGAACCCAGTTTTCTGTTTCCTGGGGAGAGACTGGTTATTGGGTGACATTTGTCTTTGTTATTGTTTGGTTGTTGTCTTGTTCTGTTTTGTTATCTGGTTTTAGTAAAAACTGTTATTTTATTTTCTACATTTTGCTTGAAAATGTCGTAATTCATATTTACAGTATTTTGACAGAGAGGTTTCTATTCCAGTGGGTCCTGCCTCCAGCATACATTGTCTTAAACCAAGACATCCTGTGATGCCCAGACTGTGATGAGGATGCTGCTGTCTGGCTATATGCTGATCAGCACACAGTTGGACTGAGCACCACAGTTTTGGCAAAGACTAGTGCTGACTGAGGTGTACATAGGACACCTTTAAAAGCTTCAAATTAGGCTTTACCCCTACAGGTAAAATGCTACCACACAAATAAGCCCACACTCCTGCCTGTATCAACTTTGTATTGGTCATTCCTACAACTGATTGCCCTGTAATTTTGGCTCTGAACCATGACGGATCCCTGAGACACAGTATTAAGAACTCAGGGACTGCATCACACAGCTGTGAGTGTGGGGGCAACTTCCTGCACTATCCTATGGAAAGGCCTGATCAACTAGAAACTATACCTGCTAATATTAACTTAATCCTCTAGATTTGTAACACTTTTCATACCAGTTTAGGTTTGCCATTTTCCATCTTCATGTGAAGCCTCAGAGCTCTCCGTTGGGTCTTGGTTGCTGTTGTCCTCTTGACTCCTCCAATAGAGAAGTGCCAAAGATTATGTATAATAAAAGTGGATAATATTAAACTCAATTTATTATATATTTAGGTGGAGGAAAAAATTATGCAAGTGTGGCTGTATTTCAAAGTACAGATGCTCAGAAATACACTGTTGGTTATATTCCACAAGGAAGTGGATCTTTAAAAGACTAAAATACTAAATCTTCAAAAATTAATTTGACAAAAACAGTTATTTATGACATTATCTGGAGTCATGAGCCCCAAGGAATGGGGCTGGGAACAGACAGGTTGCTCTGAAGTCTAGACATGGCAGATAGTATTTATTTTTACAGTCATTTTTACAGTTCCAGTTTTATGAAAGCTTTAGTCATCTATACATATCTAAAAATGAGAATATGAACTCTAAAACCTGTGTCATAATTACACCAAAATCAAATTTATGCTAGGTGTTTTCATGGATGTTGTAGTGAAATGGTTCCTATTATTTTCTTTTAGTGTGGAGAAGATGCTAGTGAGCAGTTAATAAAGGCTTATTTTCAGAATATCATTTCTCAGACTCCTGCTCCAGCAAATCAGGAACAAAACTGCATCATAAATATTTCCCTACTGTAATTGGTTTTTGAGTGACTTAGTGATTTGGCTTTTTTCCTCTCTTAAGTAAGGCATTGCAGAGATTTTTGCTCTTTTGAAGCTTGTCTCGTATGACAAGACAATCCAAGAGGCTTTATGAGACTGCTGTAATGACCCCTAAATAGGCTGCCAGTATTATAGTAGTCCCCATGAGAGAAGCTTCCTTTTAAGAGCATGTGAATATCATGGAAAAGGCAGTGGCTCCACATTGACTTTTCACAAAGCCAGAAAGACTAAATGGCTTTTTGGATTAATACCAGTTTTATGGCTTCTTTCTCTTGCAGACTGTCTGTCAGTGTGTATGACTATTACAGATGCTGTCAGGAGCTCAGAAATGTGCAGTTTAAAAACCTGTGTAAAGCCTGATGTCTACACAGGGGGGGAGAGCTGTGAGCTAAATGCCTTTGTTTCATCCCAGCTGATGATATCATTTAATGTTTACAGTAACAACGTCTAGATGTAAATCTGTGAGATTCTGGGCAAAGTTTCTTCTATACTAGCCCTAGTGAAAACCTGAGTTTGAGGACTACTGCACACACATAGTAGGCTTTCAGGACTCTGCAGAGCACCTGTGTAGCCTTTTCTTGGAGTATACTGTGTGACATGAGGTTCTTAAACCCAGTGCACTCTTCTGTTAGATTGGGTTCTCCTCATTCATTAGCCATTATAGTAGCTGTTCAAAATGAATTTTGCTAGAGCTTGTGTAATGAACAGTGATGTTCTCAGCCTATCTTCAGGTTCTGCTGACTGTTGATGTGGAGTATGAATGCTATGCCCGTATTTATATATATATTCTTTTCACTTCAGATATTTAAATAAATAAATAAAACCAAAACCAACCAAATAAACAAAACAAACAAACAACCCCCCCAAACAACAACAAAAAACCAAGAAACAAACAAACAAAAAAACCCAAACACATTAATAAAACTAACAAAAGGAATAGATTGTAGCTTTGTCTCTGTAAAAGCAGTTCTGTAAATTGCATGTTTCATCAGAAGAGATTCATACAAAACAAACACTTTTGTTAGGAAATGGACCAGTATAGTTTATCCTTGATGCAAAGTGCCTAGGAAATGAAATTGGTACTTCTGAGCAACAGAGAACCATTCATAATGGTCGAGCTTCCTGCGTAGCAGCCCCTGTATATGTCCTCTGTAAGACTCTGATGTTGTAGTTTATCTACTGAAATTAGAGCTTTCACGTTTTGACAGGCCAGTTCAAATTCAGTGTTCCTCAAGGTTCTTAGAGTATCAGGTCCTCTAAAACTGTAAAATTGCATCATAGCATTGCTATGTTATGATTGTAATTACATACTCTGTGTTAAAATGAGTTATATGGTAGCAGAATGCAAAGTGTCTTTTTTTCTGTTTTCTCTGGCGTTAATCTTCCCACTAGGACCCTGTATCAGGAGAGGTTATCTTTTCCTGTACTGTCTCATTTCCTGTGCTAATGGATGTCAGATTAGGGATATTCTCCACCTGTCCTTAGCACCTGTCCCTGTGTCAGTCAATGCCTGCTGAAGGAAAATGTAAATAAATGAGGAAAAATCAGTTGCAACACCCTACATACGTGTTTCCTGTGCCCTGGTAATACAGAATATGACTGTACATCTCTCTAGTCCTTCTCAGTGCCCAGAAACGTGCTGTTGAGAAGAGGCTTTCCATCAGCTGCAATGAAGAGCTAGCTCATGTCCTACACAAGTTGTCACCTCTGTTCTCCCCCTTGTGCTGTTTTTAGCTGGTAGGGACTAATAATGTTCAGAAATATAAAAGTAATTTTCTAACAAAAGTCTGAAATTATTCAGAAGTTAATTTTGGCTGTATCTTACTGATGTGAGAGGCACAGATATAAGAAAATAGCAAACTTTACATTGGGTAAGACTGCAAATAGTTTTGAGGAACCTGTTTTTGCTGTATGTGTGCAGGGCCATCTTATTGCTCTCTTATTTAAATAGAAAGGGTGTTCTTTTTGGCTCCTGCAAAAGGGATAGCCAGAACTGCTTTATTCCATTGGGAAATAATTTTAATTGCTAGTTCATTTCCTTCCTCTAAATATCCAAAGAAATATTATTATCTTTGCTTTCTCTCTGAAAAATAGTTTATTTTAAAGTATATAATTGCCTGTTTTCTCCCTTTGGTGTTTACATTTTAGTCTACAAATGCACCGTTTAGAAAGCATAATTCTCTGATTAATTTCCTAGGCTATTAATCTAGAAATGCTTATACTCAGAGTTAAAGATGGCTTTCTGAACTTAGTAATTGGTAATGAATTTCCTCAGAACTCATTTCTAGGGCAAATATTACCAGCAATTTCAGTTAATTTAAAAATAGACTTAGTCTGTGAGTTTGGCAATATTTGGGCAATTTGTTAATGTATTTTGTTAAAAATCAGATACCAGACTTACTTTTACAATGATAAAATTAGACATCTATAAAGTCTAACACCATGTCCTTAGGGGCTTCAAAGATTTTTCATTACGGTGTCATCTCAAATGAGGTCTGGAAATGCGATTTCAATAAATAGTATATTTTAAGAGACAACCGTTATCAAATTAAATGCAGTCTCATTGTCTTCTGTTGCATCTGGCAATAACTCATGACACTTGACTGCAAATATCTGAAGATGAGGAGCCTCGGCTGGGATGATTGATTGATTTTTCATTGGTGTGCTGGTTTAAATACGATGTATTCGAGAGGACGAGGCCTAGTGGAATAGAAACTCCCCCCTTGCCCTCTCTCCAAATTATTATTTAAATTTGGAATCAACAGTTTTTCAGGCAACAAGGTGATGGCTGGGTGACGCCAGTGGAGTCGAGGCTTTCTCGTAGGCGGCGCCGACTGCTGCAAGGATGCGGAGCATTAGCGGTGGGGACAGTGGCGGGCGCAGGGAACGGGGCAGGTCGGAGCTGTGGGGACAGTGGCGGGCGCAGGGAACGGGGCAGGTCGGAGCGGTGGGGACAGTGGCAGGAGCAGCAGAGCCAACCGCAGGGCTGTGTGCTAGAGCCGATGGGACAGGGGGGTGAGCCAGGAGCCCGGCAGGCAGCAGCCGCAGCAGTAGCGCGGGCGCGTCCCTCACCTCCTCCTCGGAACGCCAGGGAGAGGGGGTGTCTGTGAAATCTCAACTACAGTTCTTACATACTACCCTCGACACCATGACACTCCCTAGAAAGCCTTTTCTCAGATTTTCCTAGCCGAGCCCTGGCGACAGAGGCGCCCCTTTTTTACACACCACAGTCCAGATGCAGGCAAACAACTTCCCCCCCTGCCTTAGGGTACAGGCAGAAGGACGGAGGAATCCCACCTTTGCAGAGAGAGCTGTTTAGTTTTTCAATAGTAGGGCCTTTACTGTTCTGAGCTAAGAATAATTGTCTTGATGTTTATCTCTCTCCTAGCTGGAGAAGCTTGCCTTCCCCTACACTGAAGGAAACACTGCCTTTCAGATAGCAGCCTTCACTTCGTAGGGAATCATCCTCTCCCCACTCCCCCACCCCGCCTTAGGTGGGTGTGGAAAGCCTTAAGTGGGTGTGGAAAAAATTCTGCAAGAAAAGACCTAACCCATAACAACTGGTAATGTCGCAAGTCTTACAGTACTGGGACAAGGCAGCCAAAACTTAATCTGAAATGTAACTGCCATCTGGGTGGCTGACCTATAATGACTTGGTTTGTCTTCTTCTCTTCTTTCAACTACAGAGAAAGGAAGATGTTTTCTTATGCATACTATTGTGCAACAGCAGAGTTCATTCCTGAGTGTGCCAGCTGCTTTTTCTCTGGTTGAAGTTATCATTTTTTTTTTCAGTTATAGCCTTAAAGAGAGAGAGCTTGATAGATGGCGGTACTTCTTGTTCAGTAATGTCAGTGGTTTGGATCAAATTGAATCCAGTATTTAAAAGCAAAATATTCATGCAGTTGGATTCAACAGAGGCTTTTATTCCTCTTATTCTTATATCCTCTGACTCCTAGAGATTGCCTTTTTGCTTGTCTTAAAGAATGTGTCAGGAAGAGAATTAAACCTAAAAAAATCCCATGTTTACATATGTGATTGTATCATCATTGAATCATGGTCTCTTACTGCAATGAGAGGGAACTTTATTGTTTTATGTCTGTTTTGACACTAATTTTTATCCCAGTTAATAGTTTCAAATTATGTCAAAAGTATAATGTAGTTGTTACTTTTAATATCACATATAGTTATTTTATGCTATCTTGATTGTGATAGATCCCCTTAATCTGTTTAGAGACAGCAGTTTTTGGTGAAATGGGTATTTGATGTTTGGACTGTATTTGGGAGTATCTGTATATGTAATATATGGAATGGATGTTCACTCTTTGAATTTGACTAACACTGAACACCAAAAATTGAAAGAAGGCTTAATCTTTAGTTGTGCTGAGCTTTTACAAATAGTGCATGCTTTCTGCTTTCCTGAGAAAATGCAGTTGTAGTTGGAGAAGTATGGGAATATATTCAAGATGTCATCAGACAATATCCCTTGTGAAAACTGTAAGAAATTAATTTTTACAATATACAGCAAGATGGCAGCTCAGCATCCAGGATGGCCTCAGGTTAAAAATAACTGATTTCCCCAAAAGAGAAGTGCTATGAGAGAGGTTCTAATAAATATTGCCTTTATACTCATAAAGGTTGCCAACAGTAATCCTCATAGCTGGTGTAAAAAATATTTGTAAAAATCCTTTCCTTTAATGTGATACTGTTCAATAGAAGAAAGGTGCTATGTACTTCATATATTTGGACAGAACTGTACATCTAGAGAAGCAGTGGGAGATAAACAGTGGGAGATAGCACACATATCCCCCAAATATCTGAAAAACAAAGAAAATAAAAGTAGTAAAATACTACTTTTTTAAGTAGTAATGGGTATGTTCCCTGCCTTCTCAGCATGATCTTCCTGTTGGTAATGTGCTTCTGTGTCATTAAAAGATACGGAAAAGATTGTTTCTCTTCATAATTGTATTTATGTATAATTCTAGATATCAGCAGAACTCTACATCCATATAACTATTAAAATTATTTTCTTAATTCAGTGTTTACATGCAAATTCAGTATAATTTCTGAAGCATTTTTGCATCTTCTTATGCATGTAGTACCTGTAGGGGATGGAATGTATTATGAAGCAGGTACAGTCAACCAAATCATATAAACAGGTCTGACAGAATGAAAACTCATAGGTATCTACTGATACCAATAAAACTGTATTTATGAAAGACTTAAAGAATTACATTTGCATGGTAATGCAAATTAGAAACTATGAAGGCAGTAACTTGGAACAGAAGATTGGTTCCTTACCTTACTGAGAGTTCCCAAACTGCTCATGTCAACTTTAGTGGTTAGCTGCAGGTGCATTTTTGTAGTCAGATTGTAAATTTACAAATAGGATTAAGGAAAATTAGCATGTGACAGAGAAATAATTAATGGTATATTCAAAAAATGTGTCTGCTTGAAGGCTATGAAGCTTTTCAAAGAGTAAGAGGAATTCTGTCTTACTTCTAATATCCAAGTAGAAGTGAATTGGTTTCCTTCCAGAAGTATCTAAGGTTGTTTAACTTGAATTAAAATACTAAATAAGACTTCTTTTTTTATACAGCAAATTTACTACACATATGTAATTCCTCACACAGTGACAAAATCTTGAGCTGAAGGCTGTAATTTAAGTGTTTGATTTACAAGATGTGTAATGAATCTTCTTAGAGCATGGATCAAGATACCATTTAAAGCATTCTTGTAGAGCTACCAAATAGGGTTAGTGCTAGAGCCTTCTAGTTGTGGATCAGGGGACTTAGGTACTACTAATTAACTAGAGTAGCATTATTAGATATGAAAAACTTAACAGTTTTGCCTATATTTTAAATATTGCATGTTCATCCAAAACAAGCTATTTTGGTAATTATTTCTTCTTTGTCTCTGGAGGTATTTCTTCTTTGGATCTCTTTCCTTGAGACTTTGTGATGCATTAAATGTGACTTTTATTTTCTATGGAAATTTTGTCAGAATGATAAATTAGACTGGGAAAATATATCTTTGTTTTCAAAACCTTTTAATTTACAGTACCTCCTTTCTATACATGACAGTAATAACTGTATCTGTTGACCATTAAAGGTGAAAAGAATTTGGTAAGGTGGCTGGCTTTTGTCATTTTCCTGACAGTATAGTTTTAATTATGTTTACTTGTGTGACTAACCTAGAGCTGCTGAAGCTCTTAGAAGTTGCTTCAAAAGTGTCTCTGAGATTTGCTGGGCATATAAAGTACATCCTGGTACATACAAAGTACAGCAGAAGATACAGAAAGTGTCAAGCAGAAAATAACCTGATTATATCTGCCACAGCTGAAGTAAAATGCATCAGTAATGGTGTTAATGTAGGGTGAAATCCAGCTGAAACAGGATTTATGGTCAATAAATTTAAACTAGACCTTGGACAGCTTAATCTAGAATACAAGTATGTCTGCAGCTCAGGAACATGTCATTAGGAATGGGTTGTATGTTCTGGGGAGGGGGTTGAGGGGAGGGGGTGTCAGGTCTGCATGGCAGCATGGCCTGATGTGGCAGTAGTCCCATGCTGCTGGCTGGGTACAGGAGGTACTGCAGAAGAGGAACTTCTCCATCACCAGAGTAATTCTAAATTCTAAATCCACCTGTTCCATTTTCTGTGGTACTGTTTATTTTCTAAGTTTATTCTCATTTTAAAACAATGTAATCAAGGCTTTATTTTGTTTTGTCTCAGAGGAGGAGGAAGCAAGGAAGGAACTGAGAGATACATGTACTGCTTTTATAGTATTACTTGTAGCTGTTCAGCAGAAAGCTAGAAAAGCTATNGGAGGAAGCAAGGAAGGAACTGAGAGATGCATGTACTGCTTTTATAGTATTGTAGCTGTTCAGCAGAAAGCTAGAAATGCTGTTGATTTAAATATCTTATGGTTACAACAGCTTGGGATGAGTAAAGGAAGACTGGGAATCTGAAATATGTTTCATTTCTTGCCTTAGACCACACACCTTTTTTTCCCCTTTCTCTGTCTTAGATAGGAAGGCACAGGCCTGCACAGTTACTGACCTTGACAGAAATTGTTGTGGCGTGAGCATGACAGAAACTTTTGTAATTTTAAAGACCATGAGAATTAGGAAACTTTGTTCTACAAATATGTAGGTGTTTGTCTGTCTCTGAATGGCAAATCTACAGTAAACTAAAGTTTTTGAGATTCAAAATAAAATAACATTGTAAACCTACAGTAATTTTTTTGGATGTTTGTATAAAGGATGGTATAGTGAATTATGTTCAGAAGTGTTAAAAACTACTTTTTTTTTTAAGATGTTAACCGGGAGTACTGCTCATTGCTTTGTTACATGGACTTAACTGACAATCTTGCATCAAAAGCCATCAAACATTTTGCCATAGATTTCACTGATGTGGTTACAGGAACTGTATGATTGGGATTTGGGGATAGTGAATGTTATAATCATAATATAAGATGATTGGATGAGGTAACAGCCTTGTCAACTGCTAGTGGTTAGTGTCTCTGCACCACACTTGCAATTTGTACTTTTCTTCTGTTACTGAGTTGCAGTGTAGTCATTGCTGCAACTCCCAGGAACAACATGACTCAATATTTCAAGGATGAGTTTTATGTAGAACTAAGGTGCATCTGCCATTATAATCTGTATTTTCTGTGGTTTTTCCCCCTTTCAGGAGGATACAGACCATAATTATTATACTTCAAGGACATATGGCCCATATGATTCTACCAGCCGGGATTTGTGGGTCAATATAGACCAAATGGAGAAGGACAAAGTAAAGATTCATGGGATCCTTTCCAATACGCATCGACAAGCTGCAGTAAGTTATCATACCATTTTCTTTGACTAACATGGGTATTTTCACCAGTGACCCACACAGTAGTATTGTGACTACTGTTCACAGAGCTATATCTTTTGAATTTTAGTTAAGCTGTGAAAGTCTTTACAGTGTTGCTCTCAAGCGATTCCAAGTTGCCTTTTTGAACCTACTATAACAGTCCTTTAGAGGTGCTTTTACAGATGTATTTAAAATTTTTCTCTGTTCAGCTGTTGCTGAAATCAGAGGAAATTTTATCATTGAGTTCGATAGCTACTGAACTGGGTTCAGGATGAAGTTGGTGAAGTTTTAATTCTCCCATAGAATATATCTGTGTTTGTACTTCTATTTTATATGAGTTTTCACACTTACTTTTCCTTTTGGGACAACTGACAAAAACTCATGAGAATGGTGTATAGTAGCATAGAAGTTGTGTGATCACAGTTTTAGGTTATTGACAAATAACTATTACTTATTGTAATGATGCTGCCTAGTAAAAAGAGTATGAAAAGAATGGGCTTGCACACTTACAAGTGAAATCAAGTACTGTACGATACACAGATTGTATTCTCTGTTCTCACCTCTGGCTAGAATCTGCATACATAGAAAACCCAGTATTAGCACAAATTAAATACAAAAAAATTACAACTCAGAATTGTAGTTCATGAGGTTCTTGTTTCATCCATTTCACCAACTTAGCTCCAACAAAAAGTTCTTGGGTTTTTGCCAGTTTAAAACAAATTCTAGTGAACACCTTATTTAAAAGTTTTTGAAGATGCAGATGTGTTTTAAGTTTTAAAGCTGAAACCCCAGGTTTAATTCAACTTTTCTCTTGGTTTATCCATTATCTACCTGGCACAAGCCAGACGACTGGCTCAGAGGAATGCAAGAGGCAGCAAGAAGAGACACTGATATTTAGCTCAAAATACAAAAAGCAAAATGAGGTGATAAATCCAGTACATGTGACTGACAAAGACTCCAAAAATTCCTCACAGTCAAAAAGACTTTAGGGAGCCAGATGTAATGCAAACGCAGAGCATTCAGGCAGTTATATACCTTTGGGGTAGATTTAATAAAACACTGTATCAGCTATTTTCTTAAGACAATTTGATTCTAATGAGAAAAAATATCCTCAAGGGTGCCTAAATGTGACACTGTGTTGTCTGCCTTGCTGGTTTCATGTGGGATCATTTCGCTCTGTGTTGAGGAAGAGAATGGAAATATGCAAAAAAACCCACCAAACCTGTAAAAGATATAATATCTTCTCCTATTAGCAGTAATTTTTTAAGGTAAGACCTAAACATTAGCGAAATTTCTTTGATTAGTGAAGATGACACCCTTCCACGTCTTTGTTGCAAGCATTTTTCTTTTCAGCTGGATCCCTAAAATTATACACCTAAAAATGTCAGTTCCAAGGCAGACTTGAAGTTAATAAAGTAGAGGTTTAGAACAAGGCATTTTTTTTTGGTTTGGGCATAGGATCAGTGTAAAGGACCATTCAGCACAGCACCCATGACCTTGGCAGCCTGAGGGCTTCAACTGTTTCTCTCCAAAACACAGTTTCAGACCTCTTTTCTGAATGTCAGGTGCCTCCTTTCCCTTTCTGCCAACTCTAGCACAGGAGGCTGTGGTCCCAGTTTAGCACATTGTTATCCATCTCCTTTCATACTTACCCAAATACCTTGGACTGTGAACTCGAGTGCCTGCAACCATGTGTATATGCAGTTTTAAAGACCTCTTTCTCAAAGGTTTGTTTTATGTCCCTCCTAAAAGATGAAAAACTATGAGTGAGTCATCACATAAGGTTTTATATTTCATTTATATGTCTATAATTGATTTCTTGTATGTGTCCAAGCAAACAACACCCATATGTACTACACAACAAAGTTATTAAGCAGAGATGTGCTCTCTCTCTAACTGTACAGCTATAGTCATATATTCTGAGATGATCGTGCATAACTGAGCAGCAATCTACTCCCTTCTCTTCCGTAGAGAGAAACTTTGTCATTACTCTTTTTAAAAGGCCATTTTGCACATCTTTCAGTGACATGGTGATTTACATGCTGATAATTTCTAAACATTATTTTCCAATTTGACAGCAGGACAAGGAGGTAAATTATTATATGCTAAGTATTGATGAATTTATTTAACAATGTCAGGAATTCTCTGAATGTTAAAAATGGTAATTTTACACTTAATTTGTGTGTTTTCCTTCATTTTGAAGTATATAATCCTAAGAGGTTCCCAGAAGCTGTCAGTTGGTTTTGCTTCTACAGGAAAAGTAATAAAGACAAGATCTATGAGATGGTTTGACTGTACAAACAGCATAGAAATTAGGAAAGTAATACACACATATGAAGGGAACAATTAAAATGTCTAACACTACAGGATTTATATCACTAGTAGTAAGGCTTGTTTTTCAATATGTGGCCACCATCTTCTTAAATATATAATAAAATTTTATGTGTGGCTAGGATATTTAGTGTGTTTAGATTAGATATGTAGTAGTTCATTCCTCAAAAATGGAACTAGACACAGGATAGCTCATACTTGGAAACTCAGTTCACTTTTCTGTCAGTCCATTCTATCATTTATATATGGAGAAAACATTTTTTATTTCAGTAGGCTGAAAATTCTGATTTTTTTTTTTCTACAAATAAAGATATGCTTTCTAGCAGCAAAAGTAAATATGTACTTTCAGTGGCTATTAGAATATTGTACTTTAAAATATTCCTTAAATCATGTTGGTTCTCTGTTGCAATAATATGCTAAACAATTGTCTACATTAAACAGTTTGACATTGTCAGTATTTAAGGCATCATTTTTTGATTTAAGTCAGTGGGAGACCAGTACCTGACTTGAGTGGGCATAGGATCAAATTTTTATTGCAGATATCTTTATACTAATTTTTATGTCATAGTAATTTAGAAAACTGTTAAGGAGGCACAGTTTTCATTTAATAAAGTTTAATGGTTATTGTGTATTCAGAAAGTAAATCCTAATAGGTAAATGGAAGATAGCTTATAAAGGAAAGAGAGAAGGTTTGGACAGCAAATTGGTAGTTTTAACAGAGTTCTTATAAGTTATGTTTGGTAGAGCAAGGAATTTAAATGGAGTGCATACATAGACATAACATACACTTCGGCAGTGAAAACTTCAGAACATGGTAAAAGAACATTTGTTTAAGTTAATTCATGAGCTGTCTTTTGCATATGCCATTTTGATTAGAAATGTTCAGTTGTACATCCATATTTATGTATATATAGAGAAGGTCATTAGAACCTACTCAGTCCAATTAACACAATGCAAATGGATTTTGCATTCTAATTAAAAACAAACAAAAATGTGCTAATAAATCCTATCTAAATTCTGTCTTCCACATAAGTGGAAAGCAAATCTAATTTAAAGTTACTGTAAATCTTCAGCTGCTAATTTCATGCTAAATAACTCTTTAAACATTTCTGGTGGATGTAAAAATAATTCTTCCTGAGAGAAGGAGTATTCAGATATAATCTGAAAATAATAAACCTAGGACAGAAATAATAGAAGGGAAAATAAAGACAAAAAGTGCTTTTCTTTTTTTTTTTTTTCCTCCATTTTTAAAATGTATGGGCTATTGCCTTTTCTTAAGTGGAAACATCAAAGGTTAGGGTTGAGGGACAGTCACCAACAAACCATCTCCACACTAATTTTTAGTTTAGTAACTCATCCTAAATAACAAATAATGGGCTTCAGGCCTGTTTCCTAACTGGGATTTGGACCATTATGAAAGTGATGTGTTTTTCATGGAATATTATATTTAAACAGTGAAAAGACCTTATTGGGATTTCAGCACTCCTTTCTGCCATGACTGCTAATTTATTCAGAATTTAACCAGATAGCACCCATAATTATGGGTGGCCACAATAATTAGTGAGCTTTGGAAAAACAGTGGAATAGATGGGAAAGGAGAAAGCCACGGGCAGATAGAAAAAATGAGTTTGTATTTGAATGGTGCTTTATGGTGAACTGAGTTGTCTATTTCCCAGACAATTCTCTGCTATGAATTCAGATGTTAGAATGTAGTCACCTGTAGGCTGATGGGAATTTTTATTTTATTTTACAGTGAGTAGCCTTAGACCTTAAGTAGACTTTGTTGATGCTTCTGTTGATTCAATATTTCTTTGTACATCATTTCATCTCCTAGCTGACAGTATAGAAAGGTTCAGGTATTGGTGTCATATGGGTTTGATGGAGGAATTGCCTTCTAGTGACCAGCCTTCATTAGATAAGCACCCAGGTAGCAGCAGAATGTCAGGGAGAGCACTTGAATCTGAAAGTGCATGTGACAGAGGAGCAAATGACCAGAAGTTGAGAAGTCGAGATAGCAGGCATCCTGCAAAATATAGGTATTGCTAAGGCTTTAGGTATCGATGCCTCCTCTTAAGAAAGAGGTTAAAGCAATTTTTTTTTAAAAAGAGAAACTCTACACATATGTATTAATTTTATTCTTATGAGTGTGTTACAATGTCTGTCCATGTATTTTATTTTCTGAAGTCTTTAGTTATGATGAGCCACTGTTTCCAGGTGTTTAAGTGCTACACAGGATTGTTTCCAGTTCCATATCGGCCATTCCAAATTAAGAATAGCAAGGCTACAGTGAAAAATAAAAAGCAGTGAAACAGATATTTGAAGTGGAGGACTGTTCATCTTGTTTTCTCTTGCCTTTCTGCTCAATATTGATTTTGTTTTCTGGTGATGTTCCTTTCAGAGAGTGAATCTGTCCTTTGATTTTCCATTTTATGGTCATTTTCTACGTGAAATTACTGTGGCAACTGGGGGTAAGTGGCTTTCTAACCATTTACTTTGAGTAATATGAGAAGAGTTTCTTGCAGCTATTTAAAGTACTTTTTTTCCCCTTGTATATATCAAGAGATAAATTGCAGCTTTTATTTAGGAGATTTTCCTGTCCACAAAAACAAAGTCACAAAATATCAATATGATGAAAAGCCTCCCTCTGTTCAAGTTGAACTGTTATTAAGCCAACTCACTGTAAGACTTTATAATATTACTCCTTTTCTGGTTACAAATTTCCCCAGAAATCTTGCGTGTATGTTTGTGGAGCAGTTGTGGTTGTGGAGATAGTGCTGGAGCCAAAACAGGGAGGCAGACTTAGGGTTTGCCTGCATGAGGGCATAGGATTTACTGTCCAAAGATATGAAGTGCTGCTAGAAGTATGCAGTTTGTCATGTGTAAGGCAAACCCATTGCAGTGCATTGTCTTGGGGTGGTACAGTATTTGAAAATGTACCAGGATGTTCCTCTTGTTCTGTGGGGTAAGATACAAGGTATGGCACAGCTTGAGCTCCTAGTCTGGTGGCTCTGGGCACCAATGCTGGCTCATAGTTAGGGTTCTCCCTCCCACTGCTGCTGGCTGCTACTTGCACTGATCTCCTGCTCTAGGAACAGTCATTGACTCCTTCTGCTCCCCTCCCTCTCCATGTCCTTGAAAGACAAAGATGAAACCAGAGGATAATGAGATGATGTGGAAGACAACAAATGAGGAAAAGAAGGAATAATGGTGAAAAAATTAAAACAGGGAGGTGAAAGGCAGCATCACAGAGAGCACACCCACAGCATCCTCTGGTCCTTGAGTGGGTCCAGCAAGCTCATGGGCCCTGGCTGGTGGTGTTCTGCCTAAAGGTGTGACAACAACAGAAATAGGAGCCTACATCACCAGGAACAATCCTATCCTGCCCCATGTCAAGACTTCTTCTCATGCTGTGGGCGATGAGCTGGCCAAGATCAGGGGATGGCCATGTCCAACTAGAGTCCTAAATGTAGAGATTATGACTAAAAGATTAGGAAAGAATTTCAGCCAATGTCTCAAGGAGAGTGGGAACTGGAGCAGATGCTCTCCATCAGGATTTCCATTTTGCTACCAAAGCAAAATAGCGGTGAATAAAAGTTGATATTAAATGGTTGATTTGCCGTAGAATGATAAAAAAGGATGCAGAATTATGAGATGACTTAAGTATCAGGGTTTTCTCTTCTTGCTCAGCAATGACATTTGATGCTCTTTTGATCAGAAGAGCCATGGACCACTGATTTTGAGACTTGTCTGATTTTCATTCTGCTTTGCTTTTAGTTTTCTTTTGGTGCTTGATCATCAGTGCCTAGTTCTGTATTCTTTATTAGAGGAGTTACATTTGACAAGGTGCCAAAATCAAACACATGATCTGTGTAGCATGAAAGAATGGGCTGGGATGGACCCTGCACAGGTAAAACAGCTGCAGTGGGGACATTGTTCATTCTCTAAATGTCCCCTTATTCTTACTGCTGTACTTGGTTCTTTAAAACTTCACAAAGTTAACTCTTCCTCCGAGTAATTCTTTTTGTGTGGTCACTCTGCTGGGCCTTCCCTTTTAATGGAAGTCCTGAATTTTTACCGCTTTCACTAATACACTGTTGTCACCGGTTTTCCCCATCTGACCCCAAAGAGGGGAGCAAAGTTAAGCTACTAAAGAGAGCTGTGTAGTAGTAATTTGTAAGGTAAACATTTTTTCTTTTGGTTCAGAGTATTTGGAGAATTTAGGTGTTTGGCATCTTGTTTTCTTTTTTTAAAATAGCATGTAAGCATGTAAGAATAGCTGCAGCCTTGCAGCAGTCTTTTCTCTTGCTATTAATGGAACACTGCATGATAATTCTGCTTTTATTTTGTTCCACTTGTACTAAGTAAAATAATATTGCTGTGAATGTATCTATGGATTATTCTCAAGCTAAATACGACCCTAAAATCAGTCCTTCTAATACGTGCCACTGACATTAGCGAAGAAATATTTCTGTCTTTTATTGACACTTCCATGATTTTCAACCTCAAAATTTAGCATGAAGAAGTGACTCTTGTCAGTAATAGCTTTAAAAATATTATCTTGATAAAGCTAAGTAACTGTAAATCGCTCTGTCAGTCCAGTGGGGGTTGCAACCTTTTCTACAGCTACGAGACTCCTAAACTCATTTAGTGTGAAAAGAAAGGTTTATTTCTGTATAAGTCTCTCTGATAAGTGCTTTGTTTTGTCTATATTTGCAAATTTTGTTGGTAGGCTAAGCACCACACTTCACCACCAGTGTCTTATAATAACAAAGGATAAATACAGTTTTCATGTGCTTTGTATACTGTATGGGCTACTATTTTCTAGTAACCAGGATTTTACAATGGCATTATTATTATTAGAGACCTGGAACACCTCCAGAGGTCATTCTGACATCAAAAGAATGATAGTGTCTACAGGAGTCCTACGTGACATGTCTACTTCCTGAGGAGAAGGATATGATTAATTATGCTAATGACAGCACTACAAAAACTGGTTTTACCTCTAAATCGTAAATTAAATAGCCTTATTAAAAAGAAAGTTAAGGAAAATTATGCATTAAATCCCTGTCACAGTAAAAATGTCTACCCCAATGGTTTCTGCCATTCTTCATGGAGGGTACATTGTGGCATAGTAGGGTTCCCAAGTTACTTAAAATGACTTTGAAATTGTTGGTGTGTAAAATTCAACTTTTTTTTTTTCATTAGCTAATATTTATTTCCTCTTCTGAATGGTTTTATTGAACTAATTGTGTTTAACTAAGGAAGAACAGGAGGTCAAAATAACTCTTTTAGGGCCTTTATTCACTATTGTCCTTAGATTGTATTTGGAAAGGCTATTTAATTCATAACTAGGAGGTAAGATACCTTATAGTATTATTAACATAATTAGTAATTAGTTTTTCATTATATGGACATCTATCTGCCTACACTCCTATAGAGAGCTCTCAAAACTTTAATAATAGTAAATACCACAAGAAAAAGCTGAGTTTTGTTTTTTGTGAAGCTTTCTAAAGTTTCTTGTGACTCTGCAGGTCACAAGTGTGGTTAATTTTGTAATAAACCACTCATGAGATGGTGAGCTATGTAATGCATGCCATGAAGCTGAGTATATGAAGTCTGGTTTTTGCCAGTCACTGATACCCGTCATAGAGCTCAGTAGCTGTGAAGCTGGAAAAACCCTCTCTGTGCTACATCTCTCCAGCAGTATCATAACCCTTCTTACAAGAGTCCTTGAAGTTCTGTGGCCCCACATCTTCCTCAACATGCAGCAAAGCTTCATCTCTGGTTGTATTAATTTTCCATGCTCATTGTAGTAAGTCCCTCTTGTTTATTCCCCATGGCTTTTTGTTTGTTTTGTTTATCGGTCTCTGTTTTCTAGTGCAGTTTTGTATCAGATATTGTAAATTATTTAGCGTTTTTTTTCTTTCTTTTATGGCACCTCTCGTTGACATTACATTTCTCTCTGGTATTGCTATGCCTGTAGCAGCATTACAGTGAAGGGTGGTAGATAACCCAGATTATTATGATTTTTCAGTAAACCTTTTGCTTGTTGCCTGGGATTGTTGTGTTTTAACCCCAGCCAGCAGCTAAGCTCCACACAGCAGCTCAATCACTCCCCCTGCAGTGGGATAGGGGAGAGAACTGGAAGAGTAAAAGTGAGAAAACTCCTGGGTTGAGATAAAGCCAGTTTAACAGGCAAAGCAAAAGGCTACATGCACAAGCAAAGCGAATGGAGGAATTCATTCACCACTTCACAAGGGTGGACAGGTGTTCAGCCATCATCAAGAAAGTAGAGCTCCATCAGGTGTAACCATGACTTCAAACATCTTTCCTTCATCTCCTTCCCCCAGGTTTATATGCTAAGTATTGCACCATATTGTATGAAACACCTCTTTGACCAATTGAGAGCTCCAAAACAGATTAGATAATCTTGCGAGTCAGTGTGACCTTTGATTCAGACAATTATTCAGGAATGGTCATTAAAAAGAAAACCATGTGTGCATCACCTAAAAATGTTATAGTTTCCTGATAAGTAACTATTAGATTGGGTCTTGTTATAGTTTTGATATAGGTTTTTCAAAGCCCATTTCTGTCAAATTTTCTCTTTGTCTAGTGAATATTGCTAGACCAATTCAGAATATTCTGTCATGACTAGAATTTTCTGAGACTGAGGTTGTTTGCTTTGAACCATCCACAAAGCCAGTAACTGCTTAGCAAAACAGAAGTCAGTGCAAGTATTAACATGTTTATTAACACGTTTATTGTGACACTACACTTGAATGTTTCATTAGCAAATTCATTACAATTAATTATGATATCAATAATGAGACAAAATTTCAGAATTAAAAGAAACTGTTTCTCCTTGAACATCACTCCCAAAAATATAGGAGTAATTAGTTTCCACAAACTAAAAATGGAATTAGGTCTGTGAACTAAATCCTGAGGTCTGGTTAATTTTTCACTCAGTCTTAACTCAGGCAAGTTACTGCTGACCTTTAAGTTGAAACAGAAGGAAATGAAGGGCAGTGGAAGGTTGAAGCTTAGGTTGCACTGGGACATGAACGTGTAGACCTCAGCTGGATGGACTGTACTAGGATGAGAGGATGCTGACAGTTAGGGACAGGATGAGTGAGAGGAAGGGATTGACATTTGAAGTTGCAGTGGTATAGTAAGGAGCCAGGAGCCCCGTGAGGTAAATGAGCTGAAAGAAATTTATACACTGAAAAGGCAAAGTAGAGCTGGGTGTGGTTTCAATTACCAGGCAGCTCTGGATTGTAGCAAGGAAACGGTATTATCCCAGAAAAGTTAAGGAAATAAAAACTGCAGGAACACACATGGAAGAAGAAATCAAGCTGAAGGTCACTGCTATTAGGATAAGTAATAGCCACTTAATAAATTGGCAATTTCAGTAGTAACTCCCAGTGGGGATGCTGTTGTACTGGTATTGAGGAGCACAGATGAGTGGAACAAGAGAGCAAAACAGATGTGAACAAAAAGTGAAACTTCCATGTTACACCTCTTTGGTGCTCTCTGTATTCAATCATGCAAGTAATTCTATGGGAAATGAGTGCATTTCTGCAGGTGTGTGAAGTTGGAAACACAAATACTGTAGAAACTACAGAAGAATACAAAGCAAATATTTGTGTCAGACTGCCATGTGGAAAAATATAAAAAACAGCATGCTTAATAGTAGGTTAGTTACACTCAGAAAACCACAGAATTGCAGGGGTTTAGATTATAAATTGAACAAGGTAAGAGCAACCACCTAGTGATCTTTAATATGTAAAGATCACTGTCTACTCTAGCAACCTCTGAACATGTCAGTAAGTGTCTGGATATCTCATGAAAAATTCAATTTGAAAAACACATCTTTATAAGCATAGCTTATAAATTCTATTAAGTAAGAAGCAAAAACTAACAAAGAAACAAGAGTTTAGCATTTGGTGAAGGAGAGAAAAAGGTAACTGAGTGACATGGTTGTTGCTTGATGAAAGGTTAGCCAATTCATGATGGGTTGGTCCTTGATATTGCTGGAAATGACACTATACAATGAAAGTGCCCAGAGTCTGAAGTAACTGCTGTAAGTTACAAGCATGAGCATAGCCTGCAGGCAAATTTACAAGTAAAAATAAATTGGTTTATATGCAAAGGGTACAATTCATCAAGCTGTGACAATCTATTTCCATATTTGTCAGCCTAAACTCATATACAGTCAGTAGAGATGTAATCAATATAGTCAGCAGAGTCTATGACCACTGAAGGCAGAGGTCTAAAGTATGTTGGACAAACTGCATCCCAAGTCTGATTTTCTCTAT
>WEIV01025419.1:0-20558 GCA_013390005.1 Calyptomena viridis
TCTTTTTTCATACAGTCAACTATGCCTCAAACCACAGAGATACCCTGAAACTGGAGATAAACATCTACTACTACTACTACAATGAAGAATCAGAGCCTAATGAAAATGTATAATCATTTTCAAGACACCTAGTGAAATGGCAGCTTTTCTGCACATGGCGCAAAACCAGAAAAACCTTGTTTTCAGCAAACAGTACTTTTTATAAATTGTACAATACAGTAAAATGTATGGTAGAAGAAACACACCAGACCTGAAAAGAGAGATAATAAAATGATTTTTTTGCACACATGTTCCAAAAGATTTTCCAAATGACATAATTAGAGGAAATGTTTTTGTGAATTTAATTACATAAAAATGCTGAAATACTACATTCCATAAGTTGACAATGCATCAACTGTTACATTTTCTGCAAAGGAAAAGCTCCTAAACTGGTTTCAAGCTGCTAGCAAATACCTTTGTCCATTAATTGGTTATTAAACAATGTATGAGCCAGGCAAGACAAAAATGAAGGTAATGAAGAGACACTTTAATGACAAGGAGCTCATTGCATTTCTTTCAATATGTGTGAGAAATATGTATGTTTAAATTTTAGAACTTGGAATGATCTGAACTTGTAATGTGTTGATATTTATAACATTATTATCACAGAATTTTCTACATCCTTTTCTGATCATAAGTGTAGCTCACCTAAAAAGACATCACAGCAAAGCAGAAATAATGAAAAGAGCTTTGATTCAATAATATATAGTATTTATTATCTGACTTAACTACTTGATTTCCACAAACTCTGAATTTGTTGCAGTTCAGCTGCTTCCTTTGGGAAACAAAATGTTGTTTCTTATTTGACTCCAAACAGATTTGTTAGGGCACAAAGTGTGTGTGCATTGGTGAAAAAATAATGTCAGTCAACTGGATGTGATAATTCTACCAGAATCTTGTTTCCCAGAAAATCTGAGACATTTCTTCAAGCTCTTGTATTCAGAGTTAGTATTTCTCCATTAAGTGAGAAACAATGTAAGCATCCAGCTCCCTCAGAAAACCCTGAACAAGCAAGCAATAAACAAAAATAAAATGCAAACCATTCCCATGAAGACCAGACCTGAATAAGCCTTGCTTCAGAATCTTTTGGAATCTTTCTGAATGGTTTCTCTGGTTCCTGCTAATGTCACTGCTCAGTCTCAGTAGTTTTTCTGATAGTAGGGATTATAACATTTGATCTTCTCTTAATTCACTTGTCTATTTTTCAAATCTCTTAGGAGCTTGTACAAATCGTCTGTTCCCCCCAAAAATGTGGTTGAATTTGGGGAACAAGGTCAAATTTATTGGCAAGCTGGGAAATGCAGAGTCACGGAACAGTTTGGGTTCGAAGGGATGTTAAAGATCATCCAGTTCCAAACCCCCCGCCATGGACAGGGAAACCTTCCATTAAACCAGGTTGCTCAAAGCCCCATCCAACCTGGCCTTGAACACTTCCAGGAATGGAGAATCTACAACTTCTTTGGGCAACCTGTTCCAGTGCCTCACCAGCCTCACAGTAAAGAATTCTTTTGCAATATCTAATGTGACAAAATAACATGACTGTGGGCCAAATAAAACCTTTCCCTGCACTCACATTCCCTATCCCCAGTAGGACTGGCACCCGTTAAAGTGGGAAATGCCAGAAATTCCTTTACGTTTATTATAATGCTGCTGTTTGCAAGTACAAGGCATGTGCATATGTGATATTGATGGTGACAATTCTACCAACAAACACCTTCTAGACTTCTCATCCAAATTCCAGGCTGCCCTCTGGAGCTGCTGCTTGGAGGGATGAGGAATGTGTGAAGGATCACTTCTTTCAGATTATTACCTCTGCCTCCCATCCCCTCACCTTAAACCCATGAGGGTACATACGGCCTAGGCTGCACCTGCCAGGCTGCAATCACATGTGCAGCTCCTCCAAGTTCCCTTGGGGTGTGTTGATATGATCCTCAGATCATTTTTGACTGCAACGTGGAAGTGACCTGTGAGCCACATCAATGGGCTGGGAGGTTGTAGCTGACAAAATTCTGCCTGCAGGTCTCTTTGTCTGCATTTGCAGAGCTGGGGTCTCACCATGTCTTGGCTCTCTTGGTAATTAGAAGGGTCCATCCTCCCAGTGTGTTCCCCACTGCAGCTGGGTTCTGTAGCCTCTCCATCTACAGGTACTGGCTGAGAGTCAACTCCAGGTGACAGAGCAGAGCCAGACACCAAGCATTTACAGATTTTTAAAAGGAAATATGAGTTAGAATCTCATTTGGTGTAGGGTTTTGCCACCTAACAAAGCTTTTACTGATTTTTGAATGCTTTTGGTACAGTAGTCAGTTTTCCCAATGACATTGTGAAGATCAAATAGACTGGAAGTACCAGTAATTTGTGGATCCTGTATGTTCACCGTACCAATGAAATTTAAAAGTGCAATTATTTCATATTCCAGCTGTATCACTGCCATCAGTTACTGCAGTCCTTAAAATGCATATCTGCACTTAACAATAGCAGTAAAAAACTTCATGGAGAATGACAACTTCTCATTTCTTTAACTCAGGAACTTGCATGGAATCCTATTTTTTTCCCAGAGGTCAGGTTTCACTTGTAAATCAGTTTCATCTCCTAGGCCAAGACTAATGCTGGCAGTGTTGTCAATCAACTCTGCTACTGTGGATCTCTATAAGGGATTTCTTTTACAGTGGAGACTAAAAGTCCAGGTGAATATTATAGAATCAGGGGCTTGCTTTGACAGAAACCTTGAACCACATCTTGTTCCTCAATACCAACAATTTTTTTGTTCATTTCCAGCTTTCTTATAAGAAAATTTATGTTTAAAGCAGGATCAACAACTTGAGAGTAACCTGTGTTCATGACTGCAAGTTGCTTTTTTTCTTAGCTCATATTATTGTATTTTTGTCCTGTGGGGACTTCTGGTAAATTAACATGGCTAAAGAAAACTTACAAATATTTTACTTAAGGTTCTATGAATTAATTTTTCCTGTAACCTACATATTCCATTAAAATGCCTTCAGTGTGGCAACTTTAAACAATATATGCTTTTTAAAAATAAGCTAAAAGATTTGTAAACATTTTAAAATGAAAACAACTTCAGAATTTTGATTCTTAGTGAAAATTCTTTCATTTTTATTATTGCCACTAATATTAGTATCTTGAATAGATATTCTAGTAATTAGAACAGACTGAAATAGTATCAAATTTTAAAAATGAAAAAAGATCATAATTATATTTATAGGTGCACTGAGTTCTAGATGACAAGGGAAATTAATTAGTCTGAACGTTTTCCTCAAGTAATATGAAAATAGAATAAAAATAGAGTCCTCCATTTGTTAGAAAATATAAGGATTGATACTGTAATTATAAGTCTTGCATAACCCTCTGTGCCAATTATCTTACTGAGCTGAGCACATTTAAGAGATGAAGTTGAAGAAGTCAAGCAAACATTTTGCAGAACAAGTCAAAGATCTCAGCTGAGCCATGGCAAAGTCTTGTCCTTTGGGAGAAGGGGAGCTAGTTACAAGCATCCAGTAGAGATGTTTCTGAGTAATTTCCTTTTTGACTTCCATAAATCACAGAGTACTTTAATTGCGAATGCATTACCAGCAGATCATGGCCTAAGCAGGATTATGGGTTTGCATTTGTTCATAAGATTAGTCCACATTTTTGTAGTTTACTTAAGATCCTTTCAAATGTTTTTCTCTTATCTATAAACCATAATAATGATTGCATTTCAGGCTGCTTAATTATTAAACAAATGTAATAGTTAAATATTGGTTGATATAAAACATACCTTTGTTAAACACTGAGTTAATTTTCTGGCTAAATGAAATGAGAAGCAGGAGAGCAAAAGACAAATATTGAACTTTTCTCATTTAAGCCTCACTTTTTCCAAGTTCATAAAGTAGTTGCAAGAATTAATTATTTTTGCAAACTTCTGATATTTTACAAAGATATTTCCATTCAATATACAATCTATCTGGAAATTCTAGATTGGTTCAAATTGCTCAAGTCAGTTGTATGGTGTTCATTCTGTTAACCAAGTCATTCCAGATGCTGAATCCAGTCCATTTGGAAAGGTTATTTCAAAAACAAATGTTTGTTTTTCAGGAGTCTTTAAAATACTGGAAAGTGAAATAATCTGCTCTTCACAACCGTGATGCATAGGATAAGATGTAACCAGTTTAACTTACAGAGAGGGACGATTTTGTTATATATTAGGGAAAAAAGCTACAGTTGAGGAATGGAACACATTTTCTGGAGAGGCTGTAGAGTCTCAGTCACTGGACGATTTAAAACCCGAAATGCGCGTGTTTGTAATGGTGACTATGTGGACCCTGTGAGAGCATGTGGAAATGTTGAATGTGTCAGTGATATAATTTGTGACCCTTTATGATGTTATCCTCTCATTTTATATCCTTTTCCTAAGCCTCCCTCAGATTAGCAATAGGATATTTAGTGGTGTGGCATGGAAAGAACTATTTACAGAAAGATGTGCTGCTTCTGAAGCAGTATGGAAAAGAAGAATAATAAATGAGAATGAGCAGGAACTCACAGTATATGTAACAGATATTGCTTGTACCACTTAACATACCACTGGTAAATGGTTAGAATGGAAAGGTTATAAAAGGTGATGGAAAGGCTGAGGGATTTAGACTAGAAAAACTCACCCGGGCCAGCACAGTAAGGAAGGAAGACATTCTTGCCTGTTCCTTCAAACACAGTGGAAAAGAACAATCATCTGCAAAAGCTGGTCCAGAAAAAGGTAGGGTAGGCCCTTTTCCAGCAGAAGACTCACCAGATGCTGATGAGAAAAATTAAATTTTCTGTTTTGAGGCAAGGTATGTGATAATACAGTTGGATGGCAGTGTCCTTGATAGGGGTGGTCTGTGTGGAATAGGGAACTGGATTTGTTCTAGTCTTTTGTGGACTCCAGCAGCTATCTATCATGAGATAACATTTAGAATTTAAAGATGATTAATCTAGCTGAAAGTTTGCCTTTGCTCAGCTTGTTTTTCTGTTGTTTATATTTCCTGTGCTTGTATATTTTATGACTTGGATAAGCAAACAATAAAATCTGCCCTAACTCTATTTTATAATTTCTACTAATAAATAGTATTTTGGACATATTTTGGGATCCTACTGGGTTATAAATTAGCCTGCCTGCTACTCTTCTATATTAGCACTAATGCCATCTACTTTCCATCAAACAGTGCCAGAAGTTCTTGGAGGTCATCCACTTTAATGCTAATTCGGTTTTGTTCCTGTCTCATGTTGAAAGCTGGTAAAAATGTATTTCAAGACAGGAGTATGCCTGGAAGAAGATATTCCTGGCAACATATTTACTTATGTAGATAATCAACAAAAATCAAGTGTCTGCTACTAAATTTGCAGGGTCTGCAGATTTTTTTCCCTCTAAATATCCTGGCCCAAAGTTTTAATGTAACTGCTTATTAGTCAAAACAATGAGAGGAGCTTTAGGGGGTTGGATGCAATGCACAGAGGGATCTGTGAGAACACTGACAGTTGAGTGAAGCCATGTGAAAGAGGAATATTTAAAAAACTGTACAGGACTTACATGACCAAAATAAAGTTGTCATGGATATTGGTGTTACGAAAGGTATCCATGTTTATTGAAGAACACTGTAGAGGTTGAACTAAATCTTAGGTTGAGTGTAAAGCTTAGGTGAAGGAAAGATTGTCTTGCAGAGCAGTAAGGATGGAAGTAAAGAGATCTCTTCTTTACTGAGAAGTATTGCTCAAAAGAATCGACTAGAAAACAAATGTAAAACAATACAGCAATTGATCCAAGATCATGCACAATCAGAAGACAACACCTTCACCATGGAAAATGCATATGTAAAATAAACTACCCCACCATGACAGAAATAACATAGGAAAATAGAAAAAGATGATTCTTTGATTCATTGAAATCAGTTAGTTAAAAATCCTAATGACTTCACTGGAGCCATATGTTTTTATCCTTTTTTGTTTGTAAAGACATTTAATCACCTGATTATGTATTCAACCTGGCCTGAAAATGCCAGTTTTTCTGACAAAATGCATATGTCCAGAGAATCTCTTTCACTGAGCCATATTTCCTTCCTTTTTTTTCTTCTCCTTTTTCATAAACTAGTGAAGAAACTATTTGACATAATAGACCACCAGAAAAGTGAGCAATCTCCAGCAAAAGGTAAAAGTAGGCTCAAGATGTGTGCCACAGAAAAAAAAGAGTGCTGTACCTTTAAACTGAGGTAGTACCAGTTGAAAACTATGGGCAGAAGATATTAACTTGCCGAGTCTTTCTGGAGAAAATTATTTGCTCTGGAAAGAATATTATAAAAAAAGAAATCAGAGGATATGATTTTATTTTATGCCCACCCGCTACATATTTCATACATATAAGTATTGTCCATGTGCACATATTTTTTTGTGAATATTATGTGTATATTTAATAGTAAATAAATGTACAATTTTTGATATACAATACGTAGTTGTCATTGAGATTAATGGCTACAGAGCTGTACTTGTCTGCTGGTAGGATCACAGAAGAGCTGAAGAGGTCCTACTGGAGATAGGTGCCAGTTCCCAGAAGGTGGTTTTTTGCTCTGTAAAAGAGTAGAAGGTGCATCTCCCACCACAGGCCAGAGCTTTTGGTATTCCTTCATGGAAGGACTAAGAATAGATTCTTATATACATGAACAACGTAATTTTGAATAGAAATTTCAAAGTACAAAATGTATAAAATTTATCAATTTGGAGAAGCTATTTAGGAGGCCATTGCTCCCAAAGATACCTCCACGTACCAGGACGTGACACTCCCAGTGGACCTTGGTGGACTCCAGCAGTCTCTCCTGTTCAACTTGCTGAGTGAAAATGAGTGAACAGAGGTAGTGGAATCCAGGTCAGTGCCTTGCATGTCATTTGGTGGTCTTTCAGTTGTTGATTGCTTTCTCCATTGTAAGGTCTTTGATTTTAATCGGATCATTGTGTGCACATATGGATATTCCTGGTGGCCTAACCAGTGAACATAATTAAAAGAAATGATTGCCTTTCACTTTAAGCAAACATCTGGTTTTACTTGAAACAAGATGACTTAGCTGTTTCAGAAACATTCTTGTAACCCTGGATTCACATTTTCATCTTAAAATATATATTTTCTCTGTTCAAGCAGCATGTTAATGTAAACACTATATATAACTGACAACCAAAATTTTCAGAAGTATTTGGTGCTCTGAGCATTAGTGAAACCACAAGAATTATTACATTTTTGATTTGATCTCTGTAAATCTGTTTCAACAGTCACTCTGATTTAAACAATTATTCTGATTTATATTCCAAGAACTATAATTTGCAGAAAATGTAACCATGTGAAAACATGTTTTTGTATAGTATATCTTGGCAACCTTGTTTTGTTGTGATGTCATTGCCTTAAGTTTCATGGAAATACTGAGGGAATAAAAGGAAAACAAGACCCTCTCTTTGAAGTATATTCATGTATCCCCTCTCTCCACCCCTAAAAATGTTTTCATGCCTTTTTTTCCGTAATGACACTGAATTTTATGTTATTGCTTGACTGACATGCTAGTGAGAAATGTTCTAACGACTGTCATGAAGGCAATTTAATTGAGAGTGAAGGGTTTGTCACCTTTCACTTCTCCCTATCAGGTAGGAATCATCATTTGTATAATGAGCTATTTTGAGATCCTGGGGTTCTTGCCTTTCATGTTGTTACAATGTCAGATTCTAAACAGTTAAACACAGGCACGTATGCAAGGTACACAGAGCAGAGAAAATGAAATTTCAGACCATTTATCAACAGCAGAAGTAACATTGGAGCTTTATCATTAAAGGTCTATCTAATCTGGTTTATTGTAACATCTGAGAGAAGATGACTGTGCTTTATTAAACCAATAGCTCTCATTCACTTCATCACATCTGCTCTTTCTAAAAAAAAAATAAAATAAATACAGGGTTATTAAGAGTAGCCCTTCATTATAAAAAGCATAAGTTACAGGTACACACAATAGAATGAAAAATAGCAAAAGAAAATGCCTTCATATGGAAGCAATCCATCTGGATACACCTATATATGCTATATGGGGATTTCCAGTACTATTGAAAAGGTTATCCCTAGTACAAGATATTAAAAATATGACTTGTATGATTTAGTGGTTTAAAACATCTCCAGTATTTTTACCAAAAGAAAAGGAAAGGAAAGAATGGGGGAAAAGGAAAGCCTTGCATTCAGAAACATTCCTCACTGGCTTCACATTTTTCTTTTTCCAGCACCAACTAGAAAACACATCAGACACAATAAGCTCATGCCTGTCAAATGTGATCATATGCTAAAACAAATGAAACCACTTGCTAATTTCATTTCCCCAGCACGTGCATTTGTACGTGTGTCTGGCCATTAAGTGTCTGGGATGTTTGGAAACGGCAGATTTTTATCTGCTTAGTTGCACAATGAAGTACAAGGAATTTTTCTATTAGGGATGATTATGCACTAAGTCACCTTATTGTTAATCCTGAGAAATTTATTTGATTTCTATGTATCTCTTACCTCAGTAAGAGAATACCTGGAGAACTGAGCTATCATTACTGACCCTGTAAAGATCATCATCCACAGTGCTTAGCTACTGTGAGTTCTCCTTTCTACCAGGCATGGGACTAGGCAAGTGCTGAGTCTTCATAGGATCAGACTATCAATAGGTGTTTTTAAAATACAGTTTTCAAGGAGTCAAAAATCACAAATAGTTTCTGGTTGCAATTAAATGCAACTTTTCATTTAGTCTACCTTTACATATCTTCTTTTCAATATATTATTATTAAAAAATCCCTTTCATTTTGTGAATTGGCAAGTATTTCAATTCCACCTTCCAAAGCAAATGAGAAAAATGAACATTGGACATGACCTCAGCACTAGTCATATACTATGTTCTAACTATTGAAGGCAATGTTCTATAAATGTCTACAGCTATATCCATAGATTTGAGTAATATACCATATTTCCTTCAAAATGCCAGTCATGGACTATGTGTCTAGTAAGTTTGGTACTTGGTACAATAAATAAAATTAATGTTCATGTATTAAGAAGAGTCACTGTAAATCACTGCTCCCTCTTTTGGGACTATTGCTTTAGCAGTCAGTGTAGGAAATGAAGTAGTTTTGGGGAGTAGGAAACAGCAAGAGTCGTAGAATACATTTGAAATTTGACTTTAAGCTGATCTCAGCCTACCTTCATGTTAGTCATTTCAAGGTCTACTGCAGGTGGTCTTCACACAGAAGCTCAAAAAAGGCCATTTGTGCCAAAGCAAGGAGCTAAGAGGGGGAAGGGGTGGAGCATTCACAGGGAACAATAAAGCTTTCATACTATGGAGAGAGTGGAGAACCAAGCTGAGCAACCTGGAAAAATGTAGAAGGTAAAAAAATCTCAAATAAAATAAAAGCATGTAAGAAAAGGAAGGACAGACTTTATCTCTGGACAAGCACGGGAACAGTTCCAGAAGAGACACTGCTAAATTGCTTGTCTTCTGCTAAAATATTCTTCATCAAATAAGTAGAATCTAATCCCAACTGAGACAGCATTGTCAGTATTGACAGTTTTTCCCAGTTCTACCTCAATTAAAATTCATTATTCATTTTAAATGTTATTGCACCCCCAATGTTTCTCCTTTTTCCTAGGCCCATCACTTTCTCTAAAGTTGACTTCTCGCCCTGCTGCAACTAAAAACTGAGAGTGAAGTCTTGGTGCTGCTGAAGTTAATACACGTTTAGCATCTGCAATGAGATCTGGATTTTACATAGATGTTTGGGAAGTTCTATGGGAGCATTCACGCCTTCATTCAGGCTTTTGTCAGCTTGGTATTAAAGTCTCTTTCTCTCCACTGACCTACAAGAAGCCTAACTTATCATTTGTGATTAGGGATTTACCTTACATTCCAAAGTGTCATTGATATTATTTTATTCTGAATTTCAACAGTTAAGTGCCTAAGGGGGAGTTAGGAAATTAATGTCCCCCAGCCTTTGTGTAAACCTGATATAGAGGAGGTAGCAATCTCTCCAGACATGACAAACATGGAATGAAGGCAAAGAAGTGTCTCTCCTATGAAGACAGGCTGAGGGATTTGGACTGTTCAGCCTGGAGAAGAAAATGCTCTGGGGTGAACTTGAAGCACCTAAATGGCTACAAGAGAGCTGGAGAGGGACTTTTGCCAGGGGTCTGTAGTGATAGAACAAGAGAGAACGGCTTTAAACTGACAGAGGGCAGGTTTAGATTAGGTATTATGAAGAAATGTTTTACTGTGAGAATGACGAGTCTCAGGCATAGGTTGCTCAGAGAATTTGTGAATGCTCCATCCCTGGAGGTGTCCAAGCCCAGGCTGGTTGGGACTTTGAGCAACCTGGTCTAGTGAAAGGTGTTCCTGCTCATGGAAGGAGAGGTGGAAGAAGATGATCTTTAAAGTCCCTTCCAACCCAAACCATTCTGTGATTCTTAGTGCAGAAAAAGAGTAAATAATGTTGTGGTGACAAACATCAAACAATTTTCATGACTTGTGACAGTTAAGGTCATCGAAAATTATGGATATCCTACTAAGGGATATCTTTGCTTATTTTCTTTGCTATGTTTCCCCAAAGAAGACCCTAGTTGTCCTGGACCATGGGTTTGCATAGTAGTAGAAGCAAATGGAGTCAGAAGATCACATTTTGGATAGGAGAAAAGTGAACTTAGAAAATTGTCTACTTTCAAACAAACTCTGTTGGAAGATAATGGTTGATGCTTCGCCAACACAATTTCTTTGGACAGTTTGCTGTTCTTCTCGTCTGTGGTTAAGCAGGAGTCATACTGTAGCTTACAGCAGAAAAAGGGATCAGAATTTATAACTCATCTTCTATGGATAAAAGCTACATACTGCATCTCCTCGGTGCAGCAGACTAGATTCTATTTCACAGACACAGCTTCATCAAAGCAAAGCAAATTCAGCAAACAGTTCATCATGACTTTAGTCATGTTACTAATGTAGTGGAAGAAAGCCACACGCTTGGATTTTTGCTGAATTAGGGTCTAATTCTGCTGCTTTCTTCTCAGCATGTATTTAAAACAAATTTGGAACCAATCAGTGGAAAAAAGAGCCTGACCATTGCATATTTGATATTACACATGACAATCTTAATGAATTTTCCTGTAGGAGCTGTCTGTGTCTCACTTGCTTTTGAGCACTGTCGCTGATATAAGCAGCACAAATAGTGTCATTTCCCTGTGACAGATTAACAGTGGTACAAGGAGTTTTACCACTGTATAAGAGCATAGAACAAGTATGTGAATGAAAGACCAACAGTGTCATTCAGCTGTTGCTAATGGAGGCTTATTGCTGCTTTCATAGAGGGACTGTCTCACAAAACATGAAGTTCTATAATGAGAAAAAAACCACAATATTTTTAAGTCTCAGAAATGCTACTTTTGGCATCTTCAAGTGCTATTATTGCTACTGTGGCTTATAAACAAGTGACCAGAAAATAATTATATGTTGTCAACACTGTACAGTGTACATAACCAATTTTTTACTGGGCAAAAGGAACCTAGTTGAGACAGTCACAATAGCCCAACACATGCTGAGCTTAAAATTTGCTGGTTTACTGTTTCCCCACAGGAAATCAGGTGGAAGAGTCACACAAAGGAACTGACTGAAGTAGTAAGTTTGTGGTTCTGAAAATTTTCATAACCTATTCATTCTATATGAAAGATAAAATTCACTTTTTCACTGTCTGAGTTTTTAGGGCTTCTGAAATTCAGCAGAGCTCATCATGGATCTGAAAACTGTTTTTGTTAAATAAATTACTGAATCAGTGATTAACCTTAGAACTAAGTCACCATGAGATTACAATGCCCACAAATTTTTGCTCCTGCGATGGTTAAAGAGGATATACATAGAAGATGGAAGCACTTCTATCATTTATTATGCGTTTAACAATCAAGGTAGAAGATAAAAGCAGCATCATGCTCTGCCAAATCATGTGAGAGGGGCTTTGACATTCTGCTACTACAATGCACAAGATTCAGTTATGGAATGCTGCCCTGGCTGAAAGAATTGACATCCTCACCAGCTATATCATGGCTGATCTACACTGTCTCCTCTTCTCATTAAAGCCATACATACATATGCTTATACTGGCTTATTGCCCTCTCATGTGGGAAGGGGAGTGTGGAAGAGTGGTTTGGGACATCCATATGCCTGTGTGCATGCCAGCCTATATATATAATATTCCTTGCAGAGTGACAATTACACCCTGCATTCTTCACAAAGGTACCTGCTAATGTAGAATGTCATTGAGCCATTTAAGGCTATGAGGCAAGCAGAGAACATCACAACTGGTAGGAATACCAGGGCACCAGCGGAGAACTGATGGGAAAATGAGGAGAATACTTGGTTAAGACCTGCAGCAGGCAAGTCACAGCTCCCCCACATGCCTCTGTCTGCATTAGCAGGCACCGACTGCACTCACAGGTCTGCACAGCAAATTCCCCTCCCGGGACAGGAACCTTAATTTATTTGACAGCACCGTGTGGAAGCGGAGTAGCGGTTTCACTTTCCCCTTCTTCAATCAGCCTTTTCCGTTCGTATGGGAAACAAACCATTTCTGTGAAAATTCCCCAAATCTCTGGGTGAGTGGGTCTAAGCTGGAGCACATTAGCATTTCTCCATTAGAGTTAACTGGAATCTAGACAAGCTGAAGGTGAAATGAAGCAAACAGTGATCTCAAACCCCCAGAACAAAGAGAAATGAGATGGAGGTATATTGTCTGAAATAATGGCAAGTTATTCAATAAAGTAATTTAAATTTTAATTAGTATCCTTTTAAAATTGGCAGCTTTGCTCAGTACTGTGCACAAACATAAGAATTTTGTAACAGTACATTGAGTGAATTAGTACCTTTTTTCCTGATAATGTTTTAAACTCATTCACATTGAGTGGACAGGTCTGACACAGAGGCCCTCTACCCAAGTATCCTATCTTGCATATATCCTCCTGGTTGACTCCTTCAAGACCTGAACAGAATACTGTGACCTCATTTCATGATATGTTACAATGAACACTGTTAATAATTACTCAAGTCAGACCTAGATCAGTTCTGTTACCCATGTGAGAGCTCAGGCATATGCTGAGAAGACCTTCAGTCTTGAATCAAAGGATGGAGGGTCTGTCCTACAAAAGCTGCTTCAAACATAAGTTGTTCTGACTGTGTGAAATGTTTGTCTGACTTTTGTTCTGAATGTTGGCAGAAATTTTTCAGGCTGAAGCACACTTGATGTACCAGTCTTTATTTCTCAGGTGAAACTGAGCTTTTCTAAGGTAGACATATTCTGTTGTGTCCCCTTCAAGATCCCTGAGATGTGCCAGTTATACACAGTCCTGCACACCCTTTTGCTAAAGTGTAAGTAAGCTGACAGTGTGTACTGAGAGCTGCAGAGACAATTGCAGCACTGAGGTTTTATATTCTCTTTTTAAACTTTTCTAAGTGATGAATCAACCAGATAACAATGAAGCCTGGAAACATGTTGCTGGCTTCCAGGACTATTCTACTCAGTCTTAATTCCTGTAACTATGCATTTGAACATGTGCCTAATACACATAAATCTATATGGTAGATGTGTATTTCCACATTTGTGAATTCCCATATACATGTAATACATATATAAGTCTCTACATATAGTAAAGTACGTTTAACATAAAAAGGCCAGGAGCATCATCTCTAGGACCAAACCAGAGAACATTTCTCACTCGCCTACTTTTTTTGGCCTTTCTGCAGATACTGTTATTATGTGTGTGTTCAGAGCTCCAGATTCCTCTTTGTGCTCAGGTTATAGGTTAGGTAACTGTAGAAAACATGAAGTTAAAACACTTTGGCCTTTCTAAGTCTTATTCTTTTTTTTTTTTTTTCCTTTCATTGTGTCACAGTCTGCTCCTTTTTTTGCTGTCATCATCATCAGTCCCCTAGGCAAAAAAATGAAACAACTGAGATATTTCACAAAACTAAAGACATACCTCTCCGATTTCACCCTTTTGACACGCTCTGAATCCTACTAGTGTGATCCTAAACTTATGATTTATAAGAATCAAGTCCCAAGAATCTATTAAAATCTTAATTAGTGAACTATGTTTTTAGTGTCACCTATCTGGATTGGATAAATACAAATGAACTTGGAGGTAATAAACCTGATCAAAATTTTACAAGAACTGAAGCAAAGTCAAGTTTTTTTGCAGAGAATTATTCAAGAGAAATTTATGCTGATGAAGAATTAAAGTACAATGTAAAACCAAACTTTTTGAGATACATTACATGGCTGCATATTTCATATATTAAAGCACAGAATATTCCATAAAACAATGGTGCCCTCTTTAATGAAATGCTATTAAAGAAACTGATCTGTCAAGGGAATACATTTTTTTAATCCAGTTAGGTTTTGTATTTAACAGATTCCCACTTTGTATATTTTTCTGTGGTAGCTGCTAAGTAAAATATATATACTCTTGAATGTTTGCTTACTTCTGGAATGGGAAATTTCCACACAATTTAGTGATTTAAGGACTGATTCTAATCTAATAATAATAATAATGAAAAAACTCCCTTTGGGAATCCTCAATGTCTCTCAGTCTGTGGAGAACAACAGCCTTTGTTCATTTAGGGCATCATCTAGTTTTGAGAGTCTTTCCAGAGGTTTTGAGGGGGGCTGAACTGCACCCTGGGGCCACCAGTGTGCCAAATTGCTGATCTGACACGTGCTTGGGCTTCATTAGACCTTATGAAGAATTGCTCTGGAAATTTATCACCTTTCAGTGATTACAGTCACTCTTCCTTGCTTTCTTAAGTAGAATAATAATAAAGGAGCCCAATAAGGAAGGTAGTCAAAGTGTGGGAAGAAGGACAGGAAGGCTCAGATAGATCACCATGTCACTGTTCCTTGACAAGTTACAATACATCTGAAGTGCTCCCACTAACTGTGAACATGGATAGGGCAAGGTAATGCAGCATAGCTGTCAGGGACAGGGCATTTAAAGCTAAATTACATTATATTTGTACTAGTGCCCACATGGAGGATTGCAGCAGTTCCTTTTTTGTTGGTTAGCTGTCACCATGAGGGATTTTATCACCTCTCAGCTTCACAGTGTCCCACTGCTCGTACAGACAAGTAGGTGTCCCTTAGAAGACTTTAAAAAAGAAGATATCCCAAATCACAAGTCACTCACACAAATCCTATCAACCCCAAACCTGATACAGGGTTACATTTAAAGATTTTTTTTTTCTGATTGACTGAAGTAATTAAAAATTTCTTCGCAACTTGAATCCACAAGAAGAATTCCAATCTCGGTGTGTATTAGGCATTGTTTTAGCAGTGGAAAGTGCAGAAAAGGTGTGAAATACCAGCTCCAGATTGTTATTCAGGTTAAATCAGCATTTTTTCCTTTGACCTAGTAGATCAGCATCTTTGCTACCTGTCTCTACTATTTTTCACTGAATTATATTATTTTTCTGTACTATCCTGTTCAGTTATGAAAAACCAGACAAGCCAGCTCCTGACAGTTTCACTTACAGTGACTCCAGCTCTTTTACTACCTTTCAAAATGACAATAGAAAGTCAATCAGAAGTTGTCTACAAATACCTTCCATAGTACCTGATTCAGAGCAAGGTGATTAGAAAGAGTGATGGCTATTTAAAAAAAATCGGGAAGTATGGATGATGGCCTCCATTTTCACTTTCCAGGTTCTTGAAATACTTGTTCTCTAAGTAGCACTTTAGGTATGTGCAGGTATAAGAAGTAAACCCAAGTTCAGGTGCTGAATGTTCTCTGTATGAAAAATGCAAGATGTCACCAATTCTGTAGCTGAAAAATGTCAGTTTGTCTGTTCTTCTTTGAGACTGGACCAGTTCAAGCTATGTAGTCTTTGGCGAGATGCTTGTCTTAAAACATAGCCTCTGTCTCATCAAATATACTATGAAATAATGAGATACTCTGGAAATGTAAAGAGGCCTAAAGATACCCATTATACTTACTTCCAAGATCTTTTTACATTGGCATAACGGATATAAAATATCTATAACATAAAGGAGAATATATGTACTGGATTCTAAATCCTTTAGTTGTAGAGAATGGGACAAAGGTTCTTTGTCAAGGTGTATAAATCCTGCATCATTCAGTTCCTTTGCACAAAACTTACTGACTGGAGCACTCCAACACAATGGTACAAGTTACACTGTATCTCAAGCATTTCCTTCTGTTAAGGGATAGATCAATACTCATACCTGCAAAATCCCTTTGCCACAACAACACAGCACTTTTCCTGAGGAATGCATGTACGAGGGAGAACAGATGAAAGGAAAAAAGGCATTTGTAGAACAATTTCCCTACTCAACATTTTCTAATTGTGCATACATTGGTTTCATTCATCTGTACCTCTGCTGAAGTTGAGCCCTTTATTGAAACATCTCATTCTCTTCACTACTTTATTTACAGAGAAAGACGAGCCTTAAACCATTTGGTCCATTTTTTCTGAATTTTTTTCTGAAGTGATTTTTCCTTAACCGTTTGTTTTCATTTCTTCACAGAAGACCTACAGTATGTGAGATGTTTGGTTGCCAGCAGAGAACTCTGATTACCAAAGACAATGTCACTACAGAGAATAAATATACATTTGTATGGCATTTGGCTCAGTGTCTTCCAGGAGAAGATAAGTGAGCAATTCTCCTTGGGCCTGCCATTAAAATGGAATCCCCAAATAAACTCAGTAGTGAACAAGAGGAGCCCTTCTCAGGAGTGACTGCAGACAACTGGCTGCAGATTCTCTTTTTTTAGCCCTGTTAAATGGTCAAGATTGTAGAGCAAACACAGTATCAGAAAGGGAAAGAGACACGGACAGGGTTGAATTCAGGCAGTAAAGGAATGGAAGATGTAAGCCTCTATCCCATGATATTCTTCACACTGCAGGTAACCATACAAAATGGACAATGAGTATTTGGTAAGTTTTTGTGGCTATGCTTCATTTTCATTTCTTTCTACTCTCTTTCGCATTTTGTACATCTGTTACTCTTGACACAAAACTTCTTTAAGGGTGAGCAGTAGGAGACCAAGTTGTATAATCTAAATATAGATATCTAGTTCTACCCTTAGGAGTTCAGGTATGGTGTGTTGCCACAGGCCAACAGCCAAATGCCAACCCACTTACTCTCTCTCTCTCCCCCAGCAGGATGGAGAGAAAGTAGAAGGCAAAAAGACTCACAGATCAAGATAATGATGGTTTAATAAGAAAAGCAAAAGCAGTGTGCTCAAGCAAAGCAGAAAGAGGAATTTTTTTCAATATTTCCTATTGCAGGCAGCTGTTCAGCCATTTTGATGAAAGAAATGTAACAGTTGGGAAGACAAATGTAATAACCATGCAATAACCACAAAAATCTGCCTCCCATTTGTCCTTTCTACGAGCTTTACTGCTGTGCACACTGTCATATGGTGGGATTTCTCTTTGGTCATCTGGGGTCAGCTGTCTCAGCTGGTTTCCTTCCCATCTGGTTGTGCACCTCCAGACTCCTCACTGGGGGCAAAGTGTGAAAGAAAACTTGCTGCTGTTCAAGGTCCATTCATGAACTGTGAAAACACTGTTGTGTTATTAACACTGTTTCAGCTGCCAGCGCAAGGCACAGCACCATACGAGTGGCTATGAAGAAAGTTACCTCCACCCCAGCCAGTCATGGTACACCAAGGTACTCCCAGGAGCTTGGCATGTAAGACCTGCCAAAGCCTGAAGGTGAATGCAGCAGGTGAATGCCAGGTAGGATATCCTGAAACACCTAAGGCAAAACCGGTTAGCTGGTTTAGGTGTACCTATGTTATATATCACTTTGGGTCTTGCCTGTATCTCATTCCTTGTAGATTTTTACCTCTCATGATGCCATATTGGTGCACTGTGGCAATCCCTGATGGATACCACTGTTGAGTGAAAAAACAACTTCAGGATGTAGCAAGAACTTGTTTGGAAAATGTATGTGAAGGTATGTGCATGTGGATTTTTCTCTTGCTACCCACTGATAACTGTGTTTTAGCTTAGTTGATGCCATTTCTAATCCTGCCAGAGGTGTTCTAGATCACTTATGTGTGTCTTCCACAGCTAATTCTAGGAACAGGGAACAAGGCATACAGGCCAAGAAGCATAAAGTGGTAATTAATTTCCAGTCCTGGGACAGGATTTGATGTATCTAGCACAGAAGGGTAGTTTTGACATGACATCTTTATGTTGACTCAGTGCCTCTGAAACATGTGCTACCAACCAGAAAGAAGTTTAGATGCAGAATTACTTCAGGTGCTCTTGATTTGAACTGTAAATCTATATAAATGTTATTTCTAATGAAGAATTTATTTGCTATAAACTAAGGAGGTGAACGTAACATACATAGTCCAGGAGAATTACAAACCTTGACATCTTTTTACTGGCTGATGGGTAGCATTTTTGGCTTAGTATTGCTTCAGGAAGGGTTTAAGTAAGTTGTACTTAAGGAGTCTTTAATAATGAAGCAAGAGGACAAGTGGAATTTACCTGTCTAGACAACTGTATCTGCATGAGTAACCCATGTTACTCTGGAAGTATAAAACTCTGGACACACTTGAGGTGCTTCTCAAGAGTGAATCCCACAAATAAATCAGATTTCCATTTCAAAAAGAGGCATTTTGAAGTGTGGGACAGTCATCCCTGACTTGTTTATGGATGTCTCTGCTGCTGTGGAAATAGAGCAACTTCCCCAAAGAACGTCCCACCCTTCCCTGGATGGGATGGCTCTGTTTGCTGCAGGTCAGGGGGATCACTGCCCATGACCTCAGTAGTGAAACTCTCCCATCTAAGCAGGCCCTTGCTTTCAAATTCTTTGGTAATTTATTAGCACCTAAATGCTGTTGAAAATCACATCATTGACAGCTTTGGCACCAGAGTAAGTGCTAAATGGCTGGCAGGAGGGCTATCTGAAGGAGCATGAGTAGTGTTTGACACCTAATTATCACTTTCCAGTGTCCTCTGGCTTGATAATTGAGAACTGCAATATGGAAATGTTTCAGAAATATTTTGGAAAGGTTATNATTTTTTTACAGCTAGATCAACAAGTTCTAGACTGCACAAGTGCGGATTGTGGCTTCATATAAAAACAGACGTGGTTCCTGTCAGAGCTTAAATCCATCTTTACTGCAGATGGAGATTCAGAAAGGTTTAAAATAACCCCAGCATCCATCTCTTTTCAGCTGCTGTTCTTTGCATGCATTGCTGTTCTCTACAGTACTGCTGGAGATATTCCTTGTCATCTAGTATCCCATGTCATGGAATTGTTGCTATGAGAAATTACCAAGAGAAATCAGAGGAAGAAGCTCCTGGAAATACTGGAGGTCCACTGGGATCCAGAGGAAATGAATTGTGAATTGGTAGGTTGGATGGCTTTTCTCTCACAGTGAAGATTAATGGGATAACTCAGCTGCTGATTAAAAGGGGATTATCAACAACAAGGGACCAGTTCATGGACTTGCTGTCTTCAGCAAGAGACTTTGTGAAGCTAAGGAGTAGTGAAACAAGTAATATAGAAAGTCCTTGTGTTGGTAAAATAGGAGCTGTAATATGGAGAAGGATATGTTTTGCCACCAGGCTGTCCAGGTCACACACCTCTGCTCAGTAGTTTCCAGTATCATTATTGCTGTTAAATCCTGTGCTAATGGGACAGCCAGAGCTCTAGATCTTGTCAATTTTCTGTTAAAGTCTCTAGACATTGCTTAAGGGAGCAAGTACCTCCCCACATGTATCTGTGATGGCAAAGCCTTAGAGTGTCAAAATCAGTCTTAAAACAAGTGGCAGAACTGANAGCTATAATAAATCCTCTTTTCTGTTCTTCTGCAAATGTTCTCTGCTCTCCTATTTTCTCTCCTATTTTCTGGAAACAGAAGTTGCCAGAGGGAGGGTCAGTTTTTCTTTAAAACAGGCACAACCATGTCTCAGTCCTCTCCCTTTCTGTAGACATATTTGCTGTAAAATATAACCAAAACCAATATCAAACAAGAAGTAGTACTAAGCAATGATACGTGACAAGTGGATGTCAAAACAGTATGAAAAAAATGGGGAGATTTCTTTCTTGCCATCAGCTCCATCCTTTCTACGGGGGAGCTGGGACATGACTGTAAAAGTAGTAGATCTGTATGAGGGAGCACAAAAAAGACATGAAGGAGACACTACCAAGTCCATGACTGCCATAGGCAGTCCCATCTGAGAGATCTGCTGATGAAGTTATAAACTGTTGAGAGAAGGTAGAAACTACTTGTATTCTACTCTCCCCCTTTCATAAGTGGTCCACTCCAAAGATTAAAAAGAGGTTTCTTAGTTTTTAATCTGCTACCTGTACTTATTTATAGAGACTTTATATCCATTTAATCATCTGTCAACATTTTCTTCAGCCTCTAGCAAATTTACTTTCCTGATGCCTGTGTTGCTTTTGTAGATTTAAAGCATAATTACATA
>WEIV01025422.1:5833-26320 GCA_013390005.1 Calyptomena viridis
AGCAATCTGGTCTAGTGGAAGGTGTCTCTGGAGTCAGTCCTTCTAGAGTTACATATCTGAGTTACTTATCCCAGATGATTCTGGGAGTGTTTCAGAGATCTGTTAGAGGGGCTAGAGGAGGTGGTGTTATCTTGATTATCCTTTAATCCTTCATGGGCAGCTCTAAGCTTTCAAGAAGTAAAGTACTTAATTCCAGGGTCCAGCTCTTCTTTGGTTTATTTCCCTTTGGTATGAACAATACAAAAGTAACCAGTAAAATTCCAGTGCTTCATTACATGACAGTGTATAATGTGAACTAATATATATATNTCCCTGTTATGATTCTATGATACAATAATTAGGGAAAGAAATTTTCATACTACTCATGAAGTAGTTCTCCTTTCTTGCCTGAAAGAAGATTCCATGGACAGGAGTGTTCTGAGTACACTGGTGGCTTTTGTCACCCCTTCTCACAGAGCCTACAACTTTCATAACACCAGACTGAAACACAGAAGTAGTTGATCTAAACAAAGAACAGCAAGCAGAGGAGTAACACAGACCAGGAAAGTCTCCAGATGTGGACCTAGCCTGCTGTTATAGTTGTATGTGCTCTCTCCCTCATTTCCATGTGAAACTATCTAGGTCTTTGGAAGGACTATTTGGATAGTTAACTCTCTTGAATTTGTTGCAATTTTTTGGCTTATTGCACCTCTAAAGATTATTAAGCAGGCCTTTTTGACTTCACCTGTACTTCACTAGCAAAACTGGAGTTGGATCGGATTAGAAATGTAATAGATGGCTCATTTGATAAATCATGTCTTCTCTCAGTTTCAATATGACACCGTTTGCTACTCCAGGCTGCTAGCTTTTTGCTGAATTAATCTGTGAAGATTTTACTTTTTCTAATACCCATCACAAATGTCAGATGATGCACTAAATTTTAACTCTGACTAGAATCACTCCTCAAGTAATAAACAAAAATAACAAACAAAAAATGATTTCACATGAAGTGTTGTATGTTTGCATAATTTCTCAGTACAGGCAATCCCAGTATAGCTATTTCTTCTACACTGATATATATGCATTATTCTCCAGTAGTGTGCTGTATAAATGTGGGTTTGTATCCATTCTTCAATCACCAAAGTAATGAATTTATTGAAAGTAACTGGGCCTTCGAGTATACTTTACAAATTCTGCACTGAAGGTTTCTTGATTTTACCATTTTCCAACTCATTTATTTTTCTTCCTCTTAACTCTTTTTTTCTTTGTAAGTTACGCAAAACTATTGCCCCTGACACACAAGGTCTGGCTTGTTTTGGCTGGTCCCACATTCTGCCTACCTTGTTAGAGGAAAAACACTTCGCATTGACAATGCAGCTGCTCCTCCACCCGATGGTCTCTGTGGTGGAAATGTATCTACATTGCTTTTGACCTCTGAGTTTAGCTGCCTGGTACAAAAAGAAGGCCAGGACATGGGCTTGACACCTCTTGTAGGTCAGAATAGTTTCCAGACATGTTTTTTGGACTGGAGAGATGTAGAATAAAGAAAGTGCTGTTCCAGTCTGTGTGCTGCCACTTTGAGCAGGTGCATTAGGGAGCCTTTACACTGGGAATAGCATCAGTTCTGGGTGGTATTAAAGTAATTCACCGGAACAGGGAGCCAAGAATGGTAAGATCCCTTTCAAAGGTCCATTCTGCTGCTAATTATGTGCATTTGTATATGTGTAGACATATATGCATGTGTATTTCAGCAGCTCATTTGCTGATGTATTTATTGCACAGAGATACTAAAGACATTAGCAGTAGTTGTTGTGTTAGTTAACTCCAGCTATTAGCTGTAGTTTGTTGCAAACCCTGCTTTGCTAATTCACCTCTGTATTAATCTGCTCTGTTGCAAGTTGCAAGCTTATTTTGTTTGACTTTGTATTACAAAATTATAGTTGGCAGCTTTATTACATCAAACAACCTAACTTCTTATCATTTGTCAGGTATTTGTTCAGTTACCATCTCTGAACGATCATCTGTGAAGATGCTATTTTTGCAGTAGGTGCCCTTTGTCAAATAAAAATCCAGTGATGTGAAGCGGTGTAATTTAAAGATGATGTATTTTTGCCAGACCTGTGACCAGTCATTCAGTCTCTTCCTTCTATTTTTTTCTGAAGGCATTAGGGTAGCAAAACCAGGGAACCTCTCTGTATATGAATCTCCTAGTGCTACTGAAACAGCCATTCAAACATCTAGTACTTACTAAATCTCTAATGCGTAAATTCAAGTGATTTAAGGGTACAGATTTACAGGGTAAATAGTTTCAAAAATAAGACAGCTAGAGTGGAAGTACTTCGTGTTCTCTTCTTTTTGTCTTTGCTTACATGGGTACAACTTCATAATAGAGCTAGTGAATGCTCCTTATAATTTAAAGGGTGTTCCTCAAAATTCGCATTTAAAATACTATAATATTAATATACTGTTCTATTTATGATAAGAGAGCAAATCTATCCTCCTTGCCCTGTAGCATGACAGATAATCATTCTGAATCTGAAGAGGACATCCTCTGATTTCTGAAAATAAATCTGCTATAATTGCCCTGCTTTTCCCAGAGAATTCTTAACAGGTGTTGATTTAAAAGAAAATACATTCAATCCATCAAAAGAATAGAACATTTATTGAAATTTTGCCTTTAGTTCCTCTGAAACACACCATTATGCTACATTTTCAGATATCTGTATTTGGGGACTTTAAGATGCTGCTTTATACAATTATGTGGAATGTTGCAAGGTGGTGGTAGATGTTTTCTGGCTGGCCCTGTTCCTCAGGCAGCTCTGGTGGTGCTGCCTGCCCTGCTGCTTCCTTCACTGCTGGCTCCTGGGCTCCAGCAGTGCTGCAGGGCTTGGCCTCTTCCCCTGCCCAGGGCCAGCGATGGGGAGGAGATGCCCTGCTGCCAGGCAGCACTCTGCTCCCAGCTGGTCCCTTAAAACCAGCTCTGCTTCACAAAAATTAATTAAAACATCTCTGATGGAATAGATGAGTGACTTACTATGGACTACATTAGATTTCCTTTTCTCTCTTAAGGGTGGAGGTAGGAATCTGGCTGCAGGAAAGCCTTTTACTGAGACTTAGTCTTTAACTTTTGCTTTTAGTTACTGCTGACATTGAAAGCCAAGAGGTTGAGGGGGAAAAACAGCCTTGAAAAGGACGCTGCATCCCTCAGGCCCATGGAACTGTGCACAACCTGTCTGACCTGCATCTGGGGAGATGACGGCAGCTTCCTGCTGCCTCTGGGCTCTGACAAATGAGTTCTGGCAGATTGTAGTGCAACAGCTTAAGGTGTTACCATCCCCAGATGCTTCTGATCTCTCTGCTGGCACTTACTACCTGGGAGAGCGGTGCCCTTTGACAAAAATATTTTTTCACTATGATGCTTTGCTGTAAAATGCAGGAGTCAGTATGTAGACACATACCCTGTTTTCTTCTGGCAGTGATAGGTGGTCAGAGAGATGTGGATGAGTTTGTCTCTGGCTCTTTCTTGCTAAATATACCTCACCTCATTTGTTAAAGATAGGCAGCTATACCTTCACTAGGAATTTACCTCTAGTGTTCTGTTAGAAGTGGGTACTTACTTGACAACATGTATTTATACAAAATGACTTACCTAATTTTCTGGTATTTAACCATTTTGTATTTTAGTCCAAAGTCCAAACTTTATATTTGCAGAAAAATAAATGTAAGTTCGGAAATGTATGTGTCTTTTCTGGAGTACTAACTTTTTCCAATAACAGAAAATATATTCAAGAGAATATCTTTATTCCTCAGAGATGACGGAAGTGTCCTGGTTTACAATAAACATGGCAAAAGGTTACTAATCAAAATAGGAAAAAAAAAGAAGTGGATAAATTGCATAGTTTCAGTCATTTCATTTGCTCTGAAAATTTTGCTGTCATGCTGTGGCATTGATGTATGTTCAGGCATATGTTTCCCCACTTCACTGCTCCTGATTGGCTGCATGGTAGCACTGTTCCTTCATCTATAATGATAAACAAGCAAATAAATTTTGAAAACTATTAACAAAAGGCTAATATGATTCTGACAGTCTACTACTGCTTTATGGACAACTAGCTTGTCATTTTGCCCTGATGAGAAAGGCCATCACTACTGTGTCCCATCCTTGTTCCCTTGGTGCCCACAGCCAGGCAAACATGTCATCAGACCATCTGCTGTCATAAAATGTTATTAGTTTGGGGTTTTTTTTAAACTTAATTCACAATTGATTATTTTAATATATTAGCTGACTCTTGCTAATAATTTTTCCCTAATATACATACTTTTCTGCTTATGGAAGTGCAACCTTATAGAAGAGAGAAGCTGTTGTGCAGAGTCGGCAACAATAAAATACATGGCCATTTCAAAGCCTAGTTTGAAGAAAGACAGTTGTAAATTAGAGCATTGTATTTAACTTCCTAGTAGTTTCCCCTCAACACAGACAGGATGAAAAGATAAACTGAGGTGATTAGTGTTTCATCTGCAGCCTGTTCTATTTTTCTGTCAGATAATTGCCAAGAAGTTTCCTGTTGATCACCTTTGCAGCAATGGTGTATTAAGGTCTACTGAATTAGCCAATTAAGCAATTTATATAAAGAATGCAACTGGATATATAAAATATAGTCAACTGATGTTGTGTACTGTTTGTCTCCTTGCTTTCTTAATAATTAGGCAACATTGATACTTTCAGCGTAAAGTGAATAAATAAATGAATACGATAAATAGTGAAGCCATTATGCAATTACTCATGGTTTGGGTATATTCTCAGTTTTTTTGCAAGACTATTCATCTACTAGCTGCTGTCTATGCCAATATTAACCCTATATAGTCTTCTTTTTATGTCAGTCTCCAGATTTAAAACCAACCTTCATGTTTTTCACATTCATCAGACGGGGAAATGTATCTGGTTTATTCTGTATTTTGGGAACTTTTCAAGATTTCAGTTTGTCTTGGATATAACTTATGTAAAATAAAAAAAGCACGAAAGTGCTGCTCATTTTAACAGATCCATATCAGAGATCATGACCCAAGAGAAGTAAAATGATTGGCTTGTATTAATAGATGAGTTTGTAGGGCTGTTTGAAGTGGATTTCATAACCAGAACTGTGGTCAGAATTGAAAAAGCCTGTTACCCTCTACCTTATGGAATCAAATTAATTCAAAGAGACAAGTTGTCATACTAACTCGTGAAATTAGCTGACTCATTTATGGAGGTTTCACAGAATACCTATTTAAGCTAGGGAAGTCCTTTCTGACAGTTGCTGTGGATGCGAAAACTTCACACGGAATTGAGGAGAGACTGGAATAGTGCCCAGAAGATAAATTCTTGCATATATCATGATATATGTAGAAACCACGTTTGCCTTAGCTGCAGAAGGTCCCTTGGCTGCAGAATGGGAAGCAGTGGAAAATGTACTTTATATAGTGACCCTGTTGTGGTCTCTTCTGTGCATGTACCTTTAGGCCACTGTTAGAAACAACATCCCGACCTAGGCTGTATGCTCATAGGTAGAGATGAGCGTATATTCAATATGGCACTGCTCACATTAACACCAGTGGAAGTTCTGTGGAAAAAAGAGAATGCTACTGACCATAGTAGTGTCTACAACTTGAGAGCCATGTTCAATTTTTGAATGCCTTTGGTAGATTGCTTTTTCGTAGGAAATACTGACTTTGATGAGTGAAATCAAGCCCATAGTTCTGGGATATTTTTTATTAATATTTTGGTGACAAAAACTTTTGTGAGTTTATCCTGTGAGGTTTCTGATATGGCAAACCTTGATTGTGTTGTCTTGCACAGTAGCATGTAATCTGTCCTTCAACATGAAACAAATTGTTAGCTTAGGTGATGTAGTGAAAATAGAAGTTGTAAAAAGTATTTGCTTAATTGATGCCTAAGCCTTTCCTGTTGTTGGCATGTGGGAGTAGAGCAAAATCCTGACAGTGCTCACAAAGTATCCTATATAAATCCCAGTACCCAACAAATACTAAAAGTGACCAGGAGATGATAGGTGCATGTGAATGTGGAAGCATGCCTAGGCTGTCTTGTAAGGCACTTAACTTTGAAGGTTTCCTTCTCTTAGCTGTATTTCTGGAGACAAGCAAGCTCCTTTATTAACCACCTGCAAACAGCCATGGCAGTTGAGCAGGGTTTGCATCATCCAGTGCAGTGGAATGACCCAGTTCTGTGCAGAGCTCTTCATGTGCGTATGTTAATGGAGCTTCTGTGGTTACCAACAGTGCCAGCTTCCACACCTTTATATGACAGAGGGATATCTTTTTAGGTTTGCTTTTCTTTTTCCTTTTTTTTTTNTTCTTTTTTTGTTTGCTTTTTTTTTTCCTTTTTTTTTTTTTTTTTTTTATTTTGAGAAGCAAAGTTTTACTACCAAAAGAAAGAATAATCTCTACGGAAGTTAACAGAAAAAAATGGCAAAAGAGAAGTTAAGTAAAACACAGAAAGTGGCTCATACCTTAAGCTTACTTTGACCATCTGAATGTCTTTTCTATTATAATGTATTAACATAAAAATTTAAAGGTTTTAATGTAATATCTTGGATTAGTGATACAAGGCACAGTTCATGAAATCTCTAAGAGCCTCATAGCAATGTTCATGTAAAGTTGATAGCAATAATAAATTTAACATCAAACACACTCACAAGGATTAGTTTAAAATCTGCTGTCATGAAATATCAGAGTACAGTGAGGTACTTCATAGCCTCCATAGGCTATGGGGAAGATGTGCAAACATTTTCCCTTAACCACAAAGGATGACCATTGAGGAAGGTTAATTACACCACCTCAGTACCAGCAACCACTATTATTCAATGTATTCTGGGAAGATTAACTTTATTTTTATGATAAATCATACTGTATTCTTCCACAGTGTTATTGTTCACAAAGCATATACCATGATTTTATATGAATTCGTTGTTTGGCTTCACTTTTGTGGTATCTTGTCTGGTTTCTACCATCTATTTTTACTTCTTCTGTTCTTAACTGAGCACCGAACTTGGCTAGGTTTACAGAATCTGTTGCAAAAATAAAGAGTAGGTGATTTTGCAATTTTTCAAAGTTAAATTCTTTTGCTGTGTTGCCTTTTTTATGGCCCTCCTTTTTCCACTACCCCCAACTTCTCAAAATAAAATTTATACTGAAATTAGAACAGGAAAGAGTAATCAGAAGAGAAAAAATTTTTTTGGTTTGGACTTTTTGTCCTTTCCTCTGCTATCTGCTTCTCGTCCACATTACCTTACATTAACACCTGAACAACACCTTCTGATTATACAGTAGGGTTTTAATCTCCTCTGCTCTGTAAGACAACAGTTCTTTTTCATGTAAGGTATATTTCCACTTCCCACTTTACATTTACTCCAAATGGAATATTGTACTTAACGAACATCAGGAATTTACAATCAGATAAATTTTTAACCATATATCCTCAACTAAATTAATCTTCTGGTAATGTGATATTTTCACAGTCAAGGAAAAAATATTTACATGTTTGGAGATGATATGGTTTTGGCAGAAAAATGGCCACATGAGAAAAAAATCATGAGAAGTTTCCATGAAGGGGTTGCTGTCTAAAGTGAGATATCCCATATAATATTTTGGTTTTCAGAGGGACCAAACAAAATTCAGCAATACCATGGGGACGATTGTAGACAACCATGGTGACAGCATTATCAGCTGCTTTGTATCACTTAAAAAAAACCATCAGAACTGAGTATCACCAGATAATCATTAACAGAATCTCTCATGATTCCATCCTGTGAAATGCACTTCTTTGGCCAAGACTTTTTTTTTTTTTTTTTGTGTGGCTTCAGGTCTTCTTTCAGCCAAGATGCCTTGGCTCGTGCCTCCCAAGGGATGCAGAGGGGTCTGTTTGCGTGGCCACTTAATGCACTGAAAGCCAGACACGGGAACAGATCCTTCCCAAACCAGAAAAAACCCTGTTTTCTTCACCCACATTTATTCTATATTCTGCTTGTGACTATCTTAATTACTCAATTTTCTCTTTACTGGCATTTTTAACTAATAGATATTTATTCCAAGGTGTGTGTGTCACCTTGCTAGCAAAGCAGAACATTTTCCAAGGAAATTCCAAGTATTTCCTATTTTTTTCTCATCAGTTTACTTCCTTTTTATTGTATGTGGTAGCGTATTTTCTACTTCCATTGCCAAAATCTCTAATGTGGATCTTGCTCTCAACAAATGTTTTCTTGAGGACTTGTAGAGTCCTTACCTAAGTAGGAACATTTATATATGAGGAAAATGGTTGCTTGTCTAATAGTCATGAGGCTTATAGGTACTCCAGTACAAAGCTCCGCTGGCAGATGGCTTGTCAGGTGGGCAGTGAAAAATGCAATGGGAATATTGCATTAAATACAGATGAGTTTTCTGCAGTTCACTGATACAAGAAAAGCTTTATAGGTCCTGCTATTATTTCACATTTTTCATAGAGGAGGAGAGAGATTAAGTACCACGTTAAAAGGCACACATAGCTGAAAAAAGACTATAATTATGTCTAATTTCATAAGAAAATATTTTTACAAATCCTGTATTTCATATTTTATGTTCATCCTAATTAGTTCAATGGAGAAATATTAAATAATAATTTTGCCATGTCTGCCAAGATACCTGAAGGGTTATTTTAAAAGATATTATTAATGGGACTGAATACAATGTGTGTAGTTCCTTAATGCTAATTAATTCACTCAGGAGGCAATCCGAATAAGCAGATGTAAAACCAGAATTTTAGACAAAAACATTCTGTTTTGCTGTGAAGTTCGTCTGCTTTCTAGTGTAAGTTCACTTAGGAGATAATTTCAATCAAACTGTTTTGTGTACCTATCAAAAAGTGTTTTGTTGATATGGCTTGAACTGTAAGTGCAATACGCTTCATAAATATTCTCAGGATTAAGGCTAATTTTGTTAGGCCTGCTGGTATGAGTACAGTTCATTTTCTTTGATGGCACTTAAATTTTTTTGCTTTGTACCCAACTATTTCACCGTTATGTCAGCTAGGTAATATTGATTTCTCACTGCAACAGTACTTAAAAGCTTTTGTAAAAATTAAACATGGTTTTTTACACAGCTGCCAGTTTCATTTAAACTACTTTTAAGCATCTACTAGAGTAATAGGAGGTAAGTTTTATTTCACTGAAAATATTAATTTGGTTTTATTAAAGTTTAGCAGTTTGACACAAGAGAAGCCTGGAGAATATTGCATTAAATATTAATAGGTTTTTTTCTGGCAGGGGTTGTTTGGGGTTTTTTTGTTTTTATGGAATATCACATCCATTTAGACTGCTAAATCATTCTTATGGATGCTGTTATTTTGTTCACTGTTGAAGCATAAATTCACCTTATCTGTTCTCATTGTCTTATTATGTTACATGATTTCAATAATGATTTCTTTTGTACACCTGATATAACTCTAAAGAAAAATGTGGGTATGCAAAACAAAAATAACTATTAAATAACAATAGTGTTAGTTATCTATTTACTGAAAAAATTTTACAGTAAGTTTTAAGGCTTTGAAGAAGGGGAAATCTCAGTCATACTTGCTGCACTTCTTATGCTCCCAAATCATAATGCTGTAAAATCTCTAATTCATGCTGCAGATAGCTGCCAGTTTCTCCTACCTAAGAGAAAGCACAGAATTATCCATGTTGTTTATTGTAGCACTGTTAAATCAGCTAAAGGGATCCAAGTCTTAGTTTGAAACAAAGTCATATGTGAGTTGTCTCTTAGAGCATCTCAACTGTTGTGTGCGTACTGTTTTTCCCTGATCATGCTATTAACTCTCCTGCCCCTGACAGAAACAATGAAAGCATAGGAACAGAAATTATTAAACCACACAGTATTCTTAGGCAATGGGATTAGAGTTTCTTAATTAAATTTTTTGCCCTCATTTTTTAATGCTTTAATTGAAAACAAACCCAGATTTCTGAGTCAGACAAAATCTGCCCTGATGAAAAAGATAGAATCTTGCAGTGATAATTCCAGAGCTGCCAGAGCTGGAGTCCATACTGGCTTCTGTTCCACCATGATAGTTGTTTGCCAGCAGGCAGCATTAAGTCCCTTGAAGTACTTTCTGGGCTGCTTCCATAGTAGTTTTGGGATACTAGCAAGTGTTCTCATGTAATGGTGCTTTTTCCAGTTCTGAATATATTTTTTGTGTACTTTTGTAAGTAAAAGTTAGTAGGATAGTCTTTTGTATAATTTCTTCATAACATTAGGAAAGCTGCAGCCTGAGGAGTAATTATCTGTTATGTTTTAAAACTAATGAGGCATTTTTAATCTGGTTTGATTTGCAAGTTCATTCATGATTCCCTCCACCGTGAATGTGTTCACTTGCTGTCCCGTGTTATGTGCCGATTATCTTAGCTGTGTTTGCTGAATAAAACATGTTTTTGTTCTGCCAGAAGTAGGTCCCTTGGTTATCAGGTAGTCAGCTCCACTGTGGGCTTTGGAAGTAAGAACACTTGGCCTCAGATTTGGCAAATGAAACCCAGTAGCATCTAATGGAAGATACAGAGTTCTGGATGAGTATATACAAAGCTGGTCTGGCAAAGTAGTGCTCATATTTGTGACTTTGAAGATCTTCTAGTCTAAATTCTCTGCTCAAAGCAGGATCAGCTAGAGGGTTGTGTCCAGTTAGTTGAATATCTCCAAAGATGGAGACTCAACAGTGTCTTTGTTCAACTTGTTGCGGTGTTTGATCACCCTCACAGTAATTGAAAAGTGTTTTCTTGTGTTAAGATGGGATGAAGGTGTGGCTGACCTGCTTGTGGTTCCCTAGATCCTCCTTCTTGCCCTTCTTGGAGCTTGGAGATAGGAGTGTACAGTTTGCTTTCTTCCAGTTGTTAGGAGCCTCTTCCAGTTGCCATGACTTGTTAAAGATAACTTTGAAAGTGGCCTTGTGAGGACATCAGCACTCTTTGTTGCATCCTGTCTGGTCCCATGTATATGTGTGTGTCCATCTTAGGCATTCCTCAACCTCATTTCCACTGAGAAAGTCTTCATTGCTCCACGTTTCTCCCTGGTTGCAGGAGCTTCAGATTCCTGAAGGCAGGCATTACCTGCCTTACCAAGGCAAAAGAAGATATTGTGTATCTCAGCCTTTTCCACATCCTTTGTGACCTGGGCCTGTGTCCATGCAGCAGCAGACCCACATTTTCCTTGGTCTTCCTTTCCTTTTGCTGCTCATGTAGAAGCCCTTTTTGCCTTCCACATAGCTTCATGATTCAGCTCTGGATTGCTTTCCATGCTTGCAATCTTAGAATGTCCCTGTATTTCTCCTGGGTCATCTTGACCCTGCTTGCACCTCCTGTGTACTTAGTTTTTGTACTTAAGTTCTGGCAGGAGCTACTTGTTCCGTGCACGCCTCGTGCTGCCTTCACTTGTATGAATTGCAATGGTCCAGACTGGAGGTAAGAAATGAAAAGACTATTCTAACCATTTCCTTATGGGAAGATGTAAGTCTGAGTGGGGATTATAATGAAGAAAGTCAAGACTGAAAGAAGAAGGGACTTTGAGATACTGCTGCAGACAGTGCAGTAGAATGTGTTATGAAAATCTTTAGAAATATTTCAAAATAATTGACTAAAGATACAGTAATAGTTTATTGTGAACATAACCCTCTAGAAAGTTACAGACTGTTATATGCAAGATTTAAAAGTATTCCAAAATATTGCTAGCATTTACAATGTGACTTTCAAATTCTTAAGTGAAAATAGCATGTCTTTTTTTTCGGTTGAAAAGGCTTCATAATAAAAAGAAACAGTGTTGATGTGGGTGAATGAGTAAGATTTAATGAACTCATCCTCATGTAAGCACAGGCTGTCACCTAATCAATTACAGCATACCTGCCTGTGATGCTAAAGAAAATGGGAAGATTTAAATGATCAATGATGATTGCCAGCAGTGATTGGAATGCCAAATTAAAAAAAAAAAAAAGAGTAGGACAGATTGGCCAGGAAATGGGCACGGAACGGTCAATTTGATTTTTTTTTAATTAGACTGAGATCTGTTCTATTACATCTGTATGGCAATCCCCAATGGATGCCATAGAATTAACATTCTTTTCCACAGTACCTGCTAAGTGTAAGCATGAATCAGCACCCTTGACAGCAGCACTTCAAAATTTTACAAGTGAATGATGGAGGGAAGTAATATTGGCCAGTTGAAGATCAGAACTGATAAAATGAGAAATGGTCAAGTGGAAATAGGGTATGAAGCAAAGACAAATAATTTGTATTTAATAAGAGGGAAGAGCAGGTGTTAATGATGGGAACTTATAAAGAGGGTTACATGGTGATTCAAAGAGCTTAGGAAACTGATCCTTGCGGGTGTAGTAAGCAGTTGTGAATGGGGTAAACTGTATTTGCTAAAGAAATGAGAAGGAAAAAGGTCAGAGAAATAGAAGGTGCAATGAAGAAATTTGATATGATGAGATCCTAGATGAGAATATACTTTATGAAGGGTGGGAAAATGTAAGTCATGGGACAATGACAAAGAAAACATTTAGATATGATTCAAATGCAAAGAACTAGGATACCCAAATAGAAGTACATCACCTCAACCATCAGTCTGCATAATGATGAAGCATGGATAGTGCTTGGAGAGCTGAAGGAAGGAGACTGGGCTGTTTCCTAGATATGAGCTAGCAGGTGTATGAAGAGATGGAGTTACATTTTGATTTGGTCAAGAGAACCTTGCATATCTAAAATAGTGGGAGATGTCTGAGTGGTGTTTGAGAAGTGGTAATTGAATTTGTTTGGTGGTGGCTTTATCAGGCAAAAATTTGCAAAGAGTGAATGGAATTAATTAGAAAAAGACTTGTAGAATATATTCTCTTGATCTGAAGGGAGGCTTCAGTTCTTGACTCCCAATGGAGAAGCTACATGCATGAACAATCGATTAGAGAAGTAGGAAAACAGGAGATGTGACAGTTTGTGTCATGTGTCACCTACAGTATTGAGCTGTGATCTCATTTTACATCAGTTCAAAATACCCAAATGGAAAAGGATATGAAAGTATTAATATTTTAACAGCCAATCAAGCATTTTTGAAACTGGTGGAGGCTAGAGGTGATGAAAGGCAGAACACAAATCTATGCTGTAAGAGGAGTGAGAAGATTCCTTACAAGTAAAGCTCATCGTTTGTCAGTTTATCATTGTGGAGAGTATTCATAGAGACAAGTGGATGTGGAAAGGTAAGATTCTTTCTATACTACCTAATGAGAAACATGTGACATTTATTTTTTAAGAGAAAAAAAGATTAGAAGAGGAAGAGGGGAGATTGGGGTGGGCAGATGGAGGAAAGTGTGAAAGGATGGATATACAATTCATACTCATCTGTCAATCTTCCCCATGCTGTTATCTCAACAACCTTGCTTTTCACCATAAATCGGTCTGATAGAGGAACTGATGAGGCACCAGGAAGATGTGTGTAATTGTCCATGTCCATAAAATAAATGAGAAGGCTGAAGAAGAAGGAGATTGTATTTGGAAGTATATTTTACATAAAAAGAATGGGGCCATGAAATATTTCATTAGTAATTGTCAGGGAAATCAGCAGCTAAAAAAAATACGCAGTTTTTTTTAAATTAATTTCTTTAGCTTCCTTCTCTTCCCTTCCCCAGCTACAATAAAAAGTGATGCATAGGGAGAATGTTATCACATATATCAGTGAAGCATATATTACAGTGAGGTTCACGGTTTGCAGCCTGAGGGTTGAACATACTCCTCTTACCAAAAGGTTAAGAGACCAGAGTGCGTATTTTGACAAACTTTCTCTGCCGTGTTTCATCTTGCTTTTTGCATAAAATGTGAAAGAAATGCAAGTTACACCAAAGACACAACTGATACAGCTATCCTAGCAGGGCAGAGTCAAGACTGCTGAGACCCAGAGGCAGGCAGAACTCATGATACTGGAGGAGGGCATTTCCATTTTTATCCATAGCTCTCTGATGACCTAAGGTATAATAATTTCTTCTTTGGATTCCCTAGGAAGGAGGAGGGGGCAATATGTTTTTGCTCCCAGATTCTGGACTGGCCTTCTGCTGGGCTGGCAGAGTGGGTGAAATAAGAAGCAATTCCTTGCAGGAAAGCACGTTGTAAGTGAGTGGTGGGTTCCAACAGGAGCTGTGGTGCTCTGCGAGGCAGTGGAGCAGCTGGGCTCCCTCACATCCCTCCACTGCAGCCAGCAGAGCCTTTTGAGCAGCTGTGATCAGGAGGCAGCAGTTGCTCAGAGGGGTCAGCGCAGACCCGCTGCTTTGTGTATGACATAAGATGTCTTTCATGCAAGTAATTCTACTTTAGGTATTGAATTTATATTGGTGCCAGCTGTAGAGCTGATTTTAAATGATGAGAAGAACTCCAGTGTGTTTGAAACTTGGCATTTCTCCCTAAATATTTGGGCATAGCAATTAAGTTTTAATAATAAAGGTCACATTCTTTGGACTTACTGTAGATAAACTACTCAGAAGTTGTGGCATAAGGTACTGAGCTTAACAATGTCGGCAAACAAAATTGACAGTGTTCTGAGTCATCAGATTCTCAGTTGATGGTATCAGTAGCTCAAGCACTCAAAAAACATATCATTGTTTGGGAGTTTGTTATTCTAACAAAACAAGACATAGTTACTATTTTTGTACTGACTCAAAACTTTGTCATCTGTTATAATCCACAAAGGCTTAAAACTGAAATATTCCCCTGATTTTTTGCTTTGCCTATATTGCCTATCCAAGGATTGGTTACATCTAGGTTGTACGTGAGAGTCTGGCTGCTGATGTACTAGAGAAAGAGTTGAAGTATTTTACATTAAAAAACAAGTAAAAAATCCGGCAATATGGTCTTCTTCGGATGGATATACCCTAAGAAGGAAAGTAAGAAAATGATGGTACATTTATCTTATTTTTCTTCAGTGTTACAAAACATAAATCACCAGCATGCACAGCCCTTAAAAGTAAGGATAACTTATATCCATTAGTGAGTAACTAAGGATCTGGAAATTTTTAGAAATAATTAAAATTTTCTAAATCATCTAAGGTTTCTTTTGAGTTTACAGTGTGTGTAGGGGGGGTGAGGAGTGTTACTAGGTGACAGAGCTTTGTAAACGATAGTTTCCAAAAGCAGGTGATTTAATGAGGAAAATCTGCAGGTTAATCCCTGCTACCTGCCGTTGCCACATCCTAAAAACCTCTCCAGAGTGTAATGGCCTTCTTGTACTTTCTCTAAATTACTCCTTTTTTTTTTTTTTTTTTTTTTGTTACACCAAGATTGTGCTTTGGACATTTTCTGTTAGATGCACATTAAGCTTTTGATGTTGTGAAAGAAATCTAAGTTAAGTGTTTGAAGTTTTATAAGAAGTCTACTTCAATGAATCAAAATGAACATCTCTTGCTCTGTTCAGAATCCAAGGCAAGAGAACATCAGCTGCAGGATTTTCAGGTCCTTCTTTGTTTTAATTATTCCCTGACAATAACTTGGACTGATGGTAGAGAAAAGCCGTAGAAAACATAATGGAAGGGAAGATAGTGAGTGAATGAGTGTGCTGCTTAAACTGAATCCTCTCCACCTTTTATAATCAGGCCCTTGTCCACCTCCACTGTTATATGGATCCCTTGGGCTTATTTCCCAATGGAATAAGTTTGTGCAGGTTAAATTCAAGGTACATGGAGAGTTACCCTGCTACTGCTTCTTCGCAAAACAGTGAAGGATGTCCGTCATCCCTTAGATAAAGGTTGTCCCATCACATTCTGGAAGTATAATAAATACACAGCAAAATATTTATTTTCTTCAGATTTTAACGCTCTTATCTGAATAAGATAAAGAAGCATTAAAAATAATATTCTGAGGCTAGTTAGATGGAAAATTATCTTTTCTTTTAGAAGTATTAAAGTCATTTAGTGATATTTCAGAACAGGACATCTCACAGAAGTTTACTTCCTTGGTTGTCTGAATTTTAAAGGGCTTCATGCCACCAGCTGTGTCACCATTAGTATAATGCAGAATTCAAAATATTTTTTAACCAAATCAAAGGACAGCATAAGGAATGCTGTGTGGGATTTGTTGGTCTTCATTGTAGACAAAAAAAGATAAATAGACACATTCATCATCATGGTCTCTGTTGGGGCTCTCTGAAGTTTGTAGAAAGGGTTGATTATTTTTTTGTCATTCGGTCCTGATCAGCAGTTACACTAGCATGTATTAGTGAATGTCTTGTGACACTTCTGCTGCTCATGGCCATTGTTTCTTTCTGAAAAAGCACCATTTTTTTCCTAAAGCAGCAGTAGCATCTTGTAGGATCCCATCTTGTGCTGAAGTTTTTCTTTGTCTTTTCAGTGGTGTATGTATTTGACATTTTTTGTATTACATATTTTATATGTGTAATATATTTATATTTATATATATAAATATATAATTTGTCTAGCTTCAATGACTGGAAAATCCATTTTTAATTTAGAATTAATTAATTGTTGTTTTCAGGTTTTGAGACTAAAACAGCAACAGGTGACAATTTGTATTTCATTACTGCCACTCCATAATTTAACAGCATTGGATTTGCACCAGGCCTGGCCTTTTTTCAATGAGCACCATGTTCTTTTCACAATTCATGCCACTCACTATTTTAGGGAGAATAGTGAATTGCAGCAACAGTTTTTAACCTGTATTTCATGGCAACCTGGCTAAAAGTCATGTACACTGTAACTGTGACTAATTCTTTTCTTTAATCTTTGTTTGTGGATTTAGACAGATAAACAAACAAGAAACACGAGTTGTTCTGTCCACATATGTGCTGTTAATCAGTGTCAAAAGCAAGGCCTTTAAAGATCGTGAAATATGAGTAAACTGATTTAAATTATCTCACTTTTTCTGGAGCAATCTGATTGAAGAGAAAAAAATTGAAATTGCATTTGAGGTACAAATTTGTTTGTTTTCAAAATTAGTTGTTTTTTAAAGACTGTAATTATAAATATTTAGATTCTATTTTTTACAAGAAGAACATATGGTTCTTTTTAAAATCATACCAACTTACATTAGTTTCAGCTTCTAAGCTAAGTGAATGTAATACTGCTAGTATAGGAACACAACCTCAGCTGATAAAAATAGTCATCTTTCTGCTAAATAGATGGTGGAAGTGCCGTGTGAATGATAAATACTTTACCTGGGACCATCTTGATTCTTTCCAGGAATACAAGACTGTTCTCAAGAGCTTTTTTCCAATTATTTGGAATAAAAATTAATGTAGGATTAAACTGTCTCTCTTAGCAGCACCTAATTGTGGTATCAGGAGAAATGCTTTGGCCATTTACACTACTGGACTACTGGATTCTGCAATTTTGCCCATGTGACTTGTTACCTCTTTGTGTGGTTCTTACATTTTAGCAGCTGCTAATCTAGGCATATTTAGAGTTTCAAAGGTCATCACTTTAATTTGTGTTTTTTTGAGAACTCAGTTACTGATAACTTATTTGTGATTTAATGAGCAAATCCATCTTCCTTTTGGTTGATGGGATATGCACGTAGGGAACCTTTGTGGTCTGCCCAGTCCCCAGGAAATGTGCTGAGACGGGGTTTTTTCTGACAATGATTCAGGAGAGTTCTCAGGTTCTGTTTCCACAATATGCCATGAAAAAAATCTTTGTATTTTTTTTCTTTAATCTTGTTAACCTTGATCTGTTGAGTTTTAAAATTTTATGTGCGTTTAATATTTTACTGCTCATAACTTACACTCAGACCATTGCTGGGGAGGGGACACAGCATGTTGGGGCAGTTATACCTGAGTCTTATGTCTTTAACAAGCAGGTAAAAAAGGACCTCTGGGACTGTGAGGATGAAGTAGGGATAGGTGGTAGAATGAGAAATTCTCTAGATGTTATAAAGACCTATTATATTTATCCTAGTGACCACAAAGGTACCATAAATATAGTGCAGTAAATTTAATTTGGTTACTGGTTTTGTGTGTTCACATACAAGACTGGTATAATTAAGACTGCTAATGTCAGTGTACCAAGAATAAACAGGGTTTTTTTATTAGTTGTGGCAGAAGTTGCATGAAAGGTGTTTCAAATTGCTGTAAACGTATCTGAGTCTGACTCCTTCCTGTTGACAAGAAGTATTCCCAATCTACAAGTCCAGTCAAGGCTCCCATTTCATAAATTTGAAATTCTTTCCCAAGTATGAATAAATTAATTCTCACTGTATCTGGAAAAGTAAGCAAATATTATCTCATTTAAACTGTGGGAAAAGCAATTTAGGCAGATGAAATTATTTGCCACATAAAGAAAAGCTGTATCAGAGCCAGCAATGGAAGCCAGATTTCCTTATGGCATGGCATGTCCTGCTGTATTAAACTTCCCTCCCATGGTTGACATATGTCATCACATGCTATTGTCCATCAGTATTTCCACTTTGGATATTATGAGCATTGAAACAAGTTATTGGAATACAATGTCTCCCTGAAGGTCACACTGTGGTACTTGAGCTGAAGGAGTGAAACCACAAAGTACAGAAGTGAATTATTGACTGTTAGATGAGCCACAGAAGTAGGACACAAGACACTCTTTGCCAGTGTCTTATTTACTTTTCAAAACAGTTGTTTTCATAAACAGTTTGTGATGCTCGTGTATACAGAATAAAAGAGTTCTTTTCAAAGAGTGAATGTATTAAAAATTCATTTATTCAGAATTCATATTTACCTACTTTAATGTATTTGTACAGCAGGGAACCCTTTGTACCTTTTTAATTGTTATTTTCTCTAGATGTTTAAGTCAATTACTGCTGAGCATTTATACTCTGGTAGCTTTTCTTAAGTTTAGAAAGGAAGATTATGGAACTCAAAGTAAAGCAAGAAGCTTGATCCCTCAAAATTAAACTCCCTTTTTTTATGATGACAGAATAATATTCTGATGTCAAGGCTGCTCATTTTAAAAATAACTGTTTAAAAATAAACCCTTAAATTATTTCTATTCTTAAAGCTTTTTTTGGTTATTGTTTCTGAATAGATGAGCATTTATTTTTGAATGCTGATACTTAACATTTAAAGCCTGTTTACAGAGCTTTCACTACTGCTCCATAAAACTTCGGAGCTGTAAAAGTGGAGTTCTTAGCTGATGTAGTGTTGGACTCTGTTAGACACTGTCTCATCTCTTGTTGTCAGAATTCAGAAAGAAAGGTGCTTTCATGAGGCAGGGTGTCAAAGATTATAACACAGCTACAGTATTTCAGGCTGGGTATATAAAAATTAAACTGATTCATAAAAACTAAGAATTGTTTCTCTTATTTTCTTCCTAGAGTTATGGTTTTCTACATGGCTACTACTGTTGCTCAGTTTTCCTTGAAACAGTAATAATGATCAGACTATCCCATTGAGAATTATAACCATATAACATTGACAATGGAAGTTGTAGAATCATCACGATCTACCCTTTAAAAGTGAATTGATAGTAGATTTCTTTTTTTCTTTCTAATTTAGTCTGGGGTCAAGTCCAAGTTACGTACTTATAAAAATGGAATAAATAATACTTTCATGCTGTGTGAACATTTTTTCTCTTCAGACCCATAAATTTAATTCTTCTTGCCATCACAAGTTACATCACCAGCAACTTGACTCCTTGCTCATTTTGGATTGGAATGGCTCCACTTTGAATTGGCATCTGACTGATTTTGTTATAGAAATTGCAGCTCTTTTACAGCATGATGCTGGTGAACTTCTCCAATTTAAATTTTCCTGAGTGGTTTCCAAACCCACAAGGGCCACCAGAGTAGTTACAGATGCCAATGATTCTGAGTTATTCTCTGGTCCTCACATGAATCATAACACCAGGTGTGCCTATGTGTATTTTTCCCCAGAACAGTTGCTATTTGTTAGGTATAAAAAAATAAAATGTTAAGTGAGTTGCAAATGACTTACTTTCCAAATACATTGATTAGCGGGAAAAAAACACATAAAACATTTGGAACCCATAGCCTAAACCCAGCACATTTTCTACATACCAATCTACAACCACCTACAATATTTGCACATAGTGTATCTGTTTCTCTGATGAAATCTGTATCTACTCAGTCATAACTTGTTCTTGCTTTTTATCATCAGTTTCCCTGTGGGTGTTGTTAAAACTAAACTAGTATTTCCTGAACAGATTATGTTTTCACCTTCTGAAGTGCTTCTGAATGTAAAAACAGTTGAATAATCTGTTTCTCTTAACTTCTGATTTATACAATTACATTGAGTTTCTAAAGCAGATTCTGTCTCCTATTTATGTATCTATATCTAGGTACAGATTTTAGAAACACCACCATATTGCAACAAATACATTAATGACATACTTTGGCCTGTCTATTGAGGGTTTCAGTTTACATGTTTGTAGCCAGCTAAGCCAGGGCTAGTTCTTCTGAGTGAAACCCTCCAGTGGAAAACAGGGCTCACTCAAGCACGTGTGGGCACCGTCTCAAGGAGGGC
>WEIV01025423.1:12983-49869 GCA_013390005.1 Calyptomena viridis
AGTCTGTGTGCTGCCACAGTGCTGCAGGGGGGTGGCATCTCCTGTTTAAAAGAATAAGGTACACTGGTTTGATCTCTGTGGTGGTGTCATGTTGCAAAGGGTCCTGTTGTGATTGCTGTGGAACTCTCTCCCTTTGGGGTATCTGTGTAGGGGCTAAAACTGAGAAAAAACTGCCTGAAACTTCTACTCCAAAAGATTGTATAAATACTCTCCTGTTGTATTTCCCAGTGTTTTGGGTATGTCTACATGAAGTGGAAAAGTATGTCAATGATTACAATGGCCTGTACAATGGGCTGACAGAAATGTTTTTTTTTAGAAAAATGTTTATTACCAGTGTAGCACTTGAATGTTTGCAGTTTTTGAACACATTGTCAGTCCTGTTATTTAGAAACATGATGAGAAAAGTGCTGTAGGATCACTGTTGTTCAGTACTTTCTGTAACAACATTCCTGCTGCAGAATTCTTGTATATAAAATTGTTGCTTTTTTCTTCTTCTGAATAGTTACGAAGTTTCAGTTCTATTTGTGATATGTCCCTTATCCTGATGTATTTTAGCACAAGCTATTTTTGGTAATAACTATATTAAATGTCCTTGTTTAAATTTCATCTCTTTGTTCAACAAAGCAAGCTTTCTATTTCAGCAAATGGTTCTTCTTCCTTTGATGTTTCTTCCCTTCAGATATTTGCATTCACTTACTTTCTTTCCCCTTTACCTTGGCTAAGCTGACATACATGTTAGTCTTTTAAGAGTTTTTACAAAATTTGTCCTCAAATATATCCTCTAGCCTCCTTTGTTGATACTTCTTAGACTAAAGTCTTGTTGTTGTTTGTGTTTTTGGGGTTTTGGGGTTTTTTTTGTTGTCCAGCTAAGTACCAGAAGTCTTGGTGCTGTCACTTTGCTAGCAGATGACTGTTCCTTCTCTGCCCTGTAATGAAATTGATGACCCAAACATAATATTTTATTTCCTTGCTCTATATCCTAATAAGCTGTCCCATCATAAACCTCATTCAAGTATCAGTATTCTGAATTATTGTGTACGCAGGAGTTTCAATTTGATTTTTCTTAGGCTGATTTGCAATGTTATTTGTTTGTATCCCAAAGCTTCCTTGTTTTTCAAACACTATATTATGCATTCATAACCCCTATTGACATCATATCAGTCAGGAATAAAATTGACACGTTTTCTTCCTAGTAAAGATTATGAATGAGAATGCTAAATAAATGTGTCTTGTCTAACTGTGTTTTGAGCAAGAAGTAAAAAAATGGAGTAGATGATTCAAGGTCCGGTTGCAAAGCAGTCTTGGATGTATGGAAAGAAGATGAATGTATTGATGGACAATCAGCAGTTTCACTTTGGCAAAATTCAATGAAAGTGTTTTTAATGTTAGTGACCTACCTGATCCTTCCTCCAGCACTGCTTCTTCAAAATGATCTTCAGAAAACAGTGCTAACATGTACAGAATGCTAAGAAACACTAAAACCCATTCTGCATGTCATGATGACTAATTGAAAGAAACAGCCTGATGAATTTTCTAGTCTGACTTTTGCAGAGAAACCACATTTCTGAAACATGGCTAGCTGAGACCAAAAAGTTATTGCCTGCAGCAGTGGATCTTTGATCTGGCTCTGACTGATGTTGCGCAGCTGTGAATTCCTCAAGGTGATGAAACATCAGTTCTGAGCTGTGTTACTTGCAGATCTGGATGATGAAGCAGAAATATAACCCGTGTATATATTTTAACCCTGCAGCTGTCTTACGCTGCATTTCCTTGAGCACAAGCTCATGTTTATTCCTTCCATTGCCTTCTTCAGAACAGTACTGTTTGTGTATCTGTAAGTCCTAATGGTGATATGTCTTCTTCAGTGTGACCAAGTGTCACTCCTACCTACCAAGAAAGTGTAGATGAAAGGAAGCTAATTGGTGCCCTTGGGAAAGTGCAGTAAAATACTGTGCTCCTGTGTCAAATTTATACAATGTAAGAGTGCTAAAAGAGAGTAAGCATTCCACAGTTGTCTGAGCTGAGTAGGTGATGGTAAGATCAGCAATGAAGGATGTTGTAAATTCCTTGTATAGCTTTTGGAGAGAAGGAAAGTTCTCAAAAAATTTTGGGTCCCATCATTTGTGTATAGATTGCTTGTACTTTCTTGGATGTTATTTTCATACAATGGCCAGATGATATTTATTTCTCTGCCTTAGCACGTTACTGAAGTCATTTGCAGATTAAGAGTGAATGGAAATGAAAGCCAGGTCAGCCCCCAAATGAAGAAGCATTCTGTTTCAGCTAGCCCTTTGTTCCCAGACTGAAGAGAAAGCTTTTTCCTTTAAACTATGCTTTATGTTAGTGACAAGTAGCTGAAACACAGCGAAGCAGAGAGAGAGATGGGTAATGAGATTAGTTCAATTTGGCCTGTATTTCCACTATTTGATCACAAACAGACTAAATAATTTGAGAAGAATTTGTTCGTTGTTTTATTTTTTTCATTTTTAGCAAATATTAATTACAGGTTTTAAGAACCTTGTCACAGCTCCCTAAACTTGTGAAATATTGTGTGATATCTGGGTACAGCATTGGCACAGATTGTAAATAAATACATTATTTATATCATTTGCAACAACTGTGGCTTATATAGAAATCTACACAGGGCATGGCAGAGGCCAAAGGAGTACCATTTTTGAAACTTAGTTTGAAATTGCTGATAAACAAAATTGCTTTTATCAGGTTGTGACGCAAAGATGGCAGTGGCTAGGGGAAGAGTTTGGTGGAATTGGAAAGTCAGGAGGTTCTTGAGAGACTGGTGTCAGGACTGGGAGGAAGGAGTCTGTAATGGGAATCAATGGCTGCAATTCAGTGTTAGAAACTTCAGAGCATGAGCTGTTAGTGTGACTGTGCTTTTCTCAGATAAACCTCCTAAGACTGCTTTTCTGATTCTTAATATGTTGAGTTGTTGATTTCCCCATCTGATGCTGATTGATGATGCTGATTTCCCCATCTTTCTGTCTAAGTTTTTAGGAATTTCGGGAGAAAATGTTAGTATTACAACAATCTTTTCACTTTTAGGCCAGAGGTCCCCAGTCTCTTCCACATAGAGACAAACACTGATGCAGAACACTGGATAAGCCAATGTCATAGTTCAGAAAAGAAAACAACTGTAAATTTTCAGGGAGATTATGAAACTAAAATAATCTTGCTTGGCTGCAAGTAAGTGGGATATGTTATGGTACAATGAAATAGTGCTGCTTCTTTATAAACCCAGAGATTAAGTCTACTGGTCTGCTTCTTTGATCTTCTCATCCATGAACAGAGGTTTTGAATAGATGATGCAGCCACAGCCTTTGGCTATTTCCATTTCCTGAGAGTGTGATATATGTGTTTCACAGTGCCAGAATCCTCAAACTGCTGAAGACTTGTATTGAGATACTAGATAGTACTGAGATACTACTAGAGACTACTGATGGTTGTGGTTTTATGGGCAGCTGTACCTGTGACTTTCCACTCTTTATGACCCTCTTTTTAACTAAAAGTATGACATTTTCTTCAGGTCAAATATTCTACTATGACCCAGGTCTTGTCCAGCAGGGTAAAATGGGTCTGATGAATAAGAGGCATCTGTTGTAGTGTTTTCAGTTTCTGTTGACTTTTGTAGTACAAGAGTGCCTTGAGACAAAATAACCAAAGTCCAGAATGGGATTTTTTTCTGTTTATTTCAGATTTCTGAGTCGAAACCTGCAATTCTTAGTTTTAGTCTGAGTCACCAGTGTGAAATGCCTGTATTTATCATAAGCATTTTCGTCTTAGTTTGATTTGGACATTGCAGCAGATAGATAGGTAGGTGCAGCCACCTTACAAATTCCCATTCAAAGAGGCTTTGAATCCTCTTCCATCTACTTTAGGGTCATATTCCCATGTAAACAAGATGCAGAATTTTAAAGACTCCAGTGTCTGTGCTGTAGTGCACAGAATGTGCATAATAATAATAATAATAATAATAATAATAATAATGTCCAAAGGCATTTATTTCATTCTTACCATTGTTAAGGTATCACTTATGGCTGACCTACATTGACTTACCTGGAAGCTGATGTCATGACAGTAGTCAAAGGAAAAAATACATATATAAACATCCTTCATTTCCTCAACATAAGCCTGTTATTTAATGACCAATTTTACCCCATTGTGTAGGTAAAATCATCAAAGATTTCTCCTTTTATCTTCCCTGTGAAAGCTAGACTTGACAGGACTTGGCAGATCTTGGCAGATCTTGGCAGAACAAGAAGAACAGAGATCTTCAGCACTGCCAACTTATTGGGGCTCTGCAGTACCTGTCCCTTCCTCCACTGGACCCGTCACTTTCCTTCTGTGTTGCATCCAAGTTCCTAGTTTTTCTGATCTCTGACATTCAAACTTGACATCAAGGCTGAAAGTAAAGTGTTATTTGTCAGCCTTTGAAAAAAACAGGAAGTAAAGTACCTGTTTGGACTAAGGTAATAGTATGCTTAAAGGAGAACCTGTTTCGTCTGTATTTACAAGATTGAGGAAGGCAGGTGAGAAATAAGCTTAGTTCAGTGCAGTAGGGTTGATTATCCAGGAGGTGGCAGCTGAGGTACTCCTTTGAAGTTAGAGCAAAAACCAGCAGTTAGAACAAAAAACAGCCTTTAACTAGAGCAAATCCTGCCTCTCTGCAGAAGAAAAGGCTGTACTTCATTCACTATGCTTAAACAGAAAAGTTGTAACAGATGTGTGCTTTTATCCTATTACCTCAAGCACCCCTCCCAGCCTTTGCATTAATTCTGAGTATTGTGCAGTGGTATTCAGAATTCAAAGCTCGGAAAAAAGTTTTGTTTGCCATTTCATGCTGTACCTTTTCTTTCTTAACTGACTTGAAAATTAGTAGATAAACTTTGGGCTTTGAAGGGTGAGGAACATGGTTTTGGTTTCTTTGGTACATTTTGGTTTGTGTTCCTTCCAGAGGCTAATGGCCAAATATTTTGCTCTTGGAGTGCTATAGGTAGTTAGAATATAACATTCCTCATGGCAGCATTTTTAATGTTGCCAGTTGGGTCTAAGTGGTGTCAATGCAGCTTCCACTTGACTAACAGTCTAGTCTATATATAATAAATAGTCCTGAAATGTCTATTAATTAAGTTTACAAGGTGACACGAGTAAAGAGATATCAAAACACAACTCCACGGGTAGCCCCTGGCTATGTTATCCCTTACTGAGTGAAGCTTTATATTAGGGGGAATTGTTGACTCGCCGGTTAATCTTATGCTACTGTGCCTTCTCTGGTGGCTTCTCCTCAGACCCTGCTTTAGCCCAGGCTAGCTCACAGCCACCTTTGAGGGCCTCGGGGCAGATGTCTGGGCACCAGAGCACCAAACGTCTCTCCACAGAAGAGCTCGGGCACTCCGGCGACTCTGGAGCCACTAGTTAGGTGGTAACGCCCTGCCACACACCTCGCAAGAGGCTTCTTGAGTGTGGTCAGTTCGCCCTTTACCTAAACAGCACTCCAGGATGAAGGACCTGTAGCCACTGCTTGCTAAAGGAAGCAGAAAATGTCTCTCTGAGTAGGTAGAACAGAGTTCAGTTTATTGGGGGTTTGGTCCCAATGGGAGCCTACTGCAGAGAGCACCCAGGACCCTCGGGCTCGACCTTTTCTAGGGGCTGTAATTGAGGGGAGGAGAAAGGTGAGGCACCAACTAGGGGCAACAGAAGGTGGGATCTGGAGGTAACAGACAGGGGCAGAAGCCAGAGGCCTTCTATTCAACCCTATCCAGGACCGAGTAACTGTGGATTGATAGGGAAAGGACCAGAAGAAGGGGGGAGCTGGGGTACAAATATGGAATAAGGGAGGAGGGGTCCGAGGAGGGGATACAATTGAGGGCAGGGATAACATTGTCAGGGGCAACCAAATGGGAAGGGGGGGAGAGACTAGAGCAGTCTATTTACAGAGAGTATGTATGAAAGTTAACAAAACTATATATCAAACCCTTATAAATGTATAAACCCATAAAAGCACCGTCACAATCTTACAGAGAAAAGGGGTGTTTTGGACACTTGCATTAAGTAGTTAGAGAACAATAAGGTACATCTGGCCTGACTTCTGTTTATGAAAAGAAATTACACAGACAGCTGGAATCACAGGTGTTTAAAACATTTTCACTCTTAATAATCTGGAACAGCTAGCTGGCAATTCCTGGTTTTGATTAAATTTTTGGAGTAGCCAGCCCCTTAACTATACAATTTTCAAAATCTCAGTTTTTACAGCAAGTGAAAGTACAATAACATTCCCTATAAACTCAAACTGACCAAGACCAACCGACCAACCAAACCAACAACCAAACCAAACAACAAAGCCTGGAAAAGCCACCAACCAAACAAAAACCAACCAAAATGTGAACACCAAACCAAACAGACCCACATCTTACTGTCTGAAGAAGAATCTTTACTTCATTGGTCTGGAGGACATCACACTGCTTCTAGGCTAAAAGATTTGTGTCCTGTAAGGTCCTGAGCACTTGCAACTTCAAGGCCTGCACTTGTACGCAGACCTGAAGATGTGTTTAAATCTTTTATGTGTTGGAGTAAGATCTTCTGACATACTTATGTACCATTGACACACCTGTGCTATCTCATTGTACAGAATAGTAAGTCCACTGAAATGGATGCAACAACAGCAGTGCACACTTGGAGAGTTGTAGTACTCATTCAGGGTTTTAGTAGTGAAGTCTTAGAAGTGACAACAGGAGTATTTAAGTTCTTGAACAAAGGGGTGGATGCATAGCAAATATGTTATTCACTTGTCACCATTTAAAAGGGGACAGTAAAAATGAATTAAAATAAATCTAATATTAAATTTTATGACTGGAAAATAAAATATATATTATGTATTAAAACACTCTTATCAATGCAATATAAAACCAGAGAATAAAATTCAGTATTCGACATAAAGATAACAAGTAGCCAGAACACAACAAAATAATCCTTCTCAATGAAATAACACAAGCTCTTTGGCTTGAAGCAAAGCTGTGTGCAAGCAGTTGTGAAAGGGTGCAGGAGGAATTACAAAGCTGTAACAACTCCTGGTGGCCAGAGGGGGGTGTTGCAGGAGACAGGGAGTGGTGTGGAAAAGGGAAGAATGGGGAAGAAAAGGGTTTGAGGCAGATAAAGTTTGTGGAGAAGAACCAAGATTGGGCTCCCACCCTTACCCCTGGAACTTGTGGTTGACTACAGAAAGGGATACCAGGGATTTACTGGTCCCCTAAAAAGAACCTGAGAAAAACCCATGGGAATTGGGCGNGGTGCAAAGAGAGAGAGAGAGAGAGAGAGAGAGGGAGACTGGAATACGCCCTGCCACCCCTGGAATTTGTGGGCCCTGGGGAAACCGGGTAGGACTGGTGTCTTGTCCCAGAAAGATCCCGAGAACCTGAAACCCCTCCTACACCCTTTGCACCTGCTTGCAGCCAGGTTTTGCTTCAAGCCAAAAAGCTTGTATTATTTAATCGAGAAGGACTGTTTTGTTGTGTGCTGGCTGCTCGTGTTTTCTTACGTCGGATACTCAATTTTCTGGTTTCTATATTGCTTTCATAAGGTGTTTTTAATATATAACATATATTTTTATTTTCTGTTTTAATAAAAGTTCTTTCTGTCTTTATACTCAGACAAGTCTCGACAAAGTTAATACTGAATTTATTTTAATTCCTTTCCACTGTCCCCTTAAACGGCGACAAGCCAGAAACATCATGTCTGACTCCAGCCATAGATTAAACCTTTCTTTGGGCCAAAAGAGAGATCTGTCTCTTCTTCAGATAATGCAAGATCTCAGAATAAAGGGCAAGAAATGTTCGATTACTGAATTGTTCTTCAGCCTAATGGCCTGGTTTATCTTGTTCACTTGCAAATTCCCGTTTCCTTCTCAGCATATGTTTTTAAAGTATGTGTCTACTTGGCAAATATTGGTACCAGAAAAAATGTCTTTATGTGAAACATCTGTTGAAGATGCACAGAACAACACCTGTGTAATACTGTAGCAAATTCATGAAACTTACTCTTGGTACATCTTTCTTTGAAGTGTGTCCTTTCCACTAAGATGACAGCTTCTTTCCTCTACTCTCCTGATAATGGGAAGAAACTAAAACAAGTCTCCTCCAAAACCACCCTCCCTACCCTTATACTACCTGCGAATGTCCTGTTGTCGCAGCAGGATGAAGCTTCAGTGCAGCATCCATCAGCTGTGCTTTGCACAGAAGCTGATTTCTTTGACATCAAGGCTGTTGTACAGGATGAGAGACAAATCTGGACCACTCCTCACATGCCCTGTAGTCTGCTCTCTTCTGGTGCTCAAGTGGAAATTGTATGTGCATGACAGACTTTCCAAGGAATGAACTGTAGCTCCAAAACACTGGTCCTGTGTATCTTGGTACAGTCACTTCCAGTGGTATTACAGCATTAGCACACACGAAAAACTGAAAGAAGGGGGCACTATTGTAGCCAGATCCTCATATCTCGTGTCATTTGCATTTGAAAGTTTATAGCAGCAGAATATGTTTCTGGTAAAGCTGCTCTTTATCAGATTTCTTTTAGCTCAACTACAGGTTATAATTTTAAATTATCTGTGCCACTGAGTGGAGAAACAACAGCAAAAAATATTAATAAAGTAACTGAAGTTCCTAGGTTGCCTGCTGTTGAAGTTTAGTTTACTTTTTTTGATGAGCCAAACCTTACTTTATCTTCAAAAATTTCCTACAAAACAGTAATCATTTCCCTATGAGTTCTGCCAAAGCAAATATTCACATCATTTTATCTTGTGAGGTAAGCTGATGTTCCATATACTTTGTTTCTAAATACAATTTCTATAGCAAAAAGGCAGTCTGTATCCAAGATGAGTTTCCAATATCCATGCCTTGTTGCAAGAGACAAAAAATGCTTTGAGAGCACTTATTGCACTCATTTCTGAAGTTAACAATTACACTGCACAGGTATATTTCTGTTTTTATTATGTAGTAGGTAAGGAGAAAAAAACAAAGAATAAAAGAAGTTTCACTTGTGTTTGTGACATTACATGTGCTGCAATAGGGTTGCAATGAAACAGTAAATAGATAAATTAGAACTGTTGACAAGAGAGAAGTTATGCTATTTGTGATATCCCATATGCTGAGAATATTGTGAGAGTCACTGGAAATTGTGTCACTTATACCTCATAGGCATCTTATATTTGGAAAAGCCATTTTGCAAAGTCTCCTTTTATAGTTTTAACAGCCTCAACTCAACAATGAAAATGTACCAAATGGTATGTCACAGAAGAAGACTTGAAAAAGGAAAGAAAAGAAAAAGGAAAGGAAATGTTAACCAGACAGGTGGATCCACTGTTCCTGCAAACAATTTTGCTTTTCTTCAAGAAGGAGTTTAAGAGTTGTAAGATTAGTGAGTAATTTTTTCCTGCATGATATTACTTGTGGTCTTTTGTAGCATTCCTTTAGCAACTGCTGCATGGCATGACCTTTTCAGTATATTTATCAGTCTCAGCCTTATGGATGATGCAGAGCTATGAATGTGGTTGCTGGGAGAGGAGTGAACAATTTGAGGAGGCTATTCTAAAATCAGATTTTGATAGGGGTGCTTTGGAATGTATTGGATAATTGATTTGATAATTTGATATAATTTGATAATTGTATTTGATAATCAAGTTATTTCACTTGAGGGATATGCTGACTTATTAAATTGGTTTTCCGATACTTCCCTGTGGAATTTCATGCATGCATCTATGAAGCTTCAGATATTACAGTATACCTTAGTATACTGTAATATCTGTATCTTCAGATATTACAGTATACTTAGTATCACTGAAGTCAGAGACAAAACTTCTGTTAATTTCAACAGTGCAGGGTGAAGACCTGGGTACCTGAGTGAATTGTTGTATTGATGTAGCATTCTGCTTTTTACCCTTGAAAGATCACACAAACACATACACACAAAATTTTTATTCATTAATTAATTTACAGAAAAACTAATAATATGTCTATGCGAGTTCATGTGTTGTTCATGTGTGACATTCCTGGCATTGTTTTAAATTCTGAGATTTTACACTCCCCCCCAGACTTTTAGATATTTCACAGGCAGATATGAATAAACAAAGAAAGATTGTAACCGAAAGGCAGACTGAGATGAGACAGGAAAATGCTGTGTTCCGATGTTTGTGATATTGGAGTAAGAAAGAATCAACCACCGCACTTTAACCTCTAGTTTCTAATAGAAAAAGATTTGTATATGGTATCAGTGTTGCTATTCGAACCTGTTTTAAGTAGTTTTTCTGATAAAGTTGGTAAATTTCTAATAAATTACACATTTCCATAATGTATTTTATGTGGGTTTTCCCTCTTCCCCCCCTCTCCCCCCCTCATTTTCTGTTTTATGGGTATCCTGCAGGACTCAAGATTTTTACTATGACTCAGTTACTGTCATTAGCACCTGTTTTAGAGCCTGGAGCCTGTCCAGGGCAGGATCTTATTTCAAAGCAGGTGCTTCATCGTGTGGTTTTGAAATCTGGGATGGGAACAGTGAAGAAACACATTCTCATTATGTGTTTCTAAAGCTTTGATTTTGCCATTTGTGTAGAAAAATAACAGTCTTGACTCATTGACTTCAAATCACTCAACTCAACTTGTCTCAGAGGTCTGTTAAGGCTCCTCCTAACCAACAACATGGTCCCTGAGCTGAGGCCTGTCCCTACTTGCAGCTGGGACTTGCTTTTTTTGGAAATAAGACATCTAAGATATGAAGTGGGATACATTTGAGGTGCACAGGTTAGGGAATCCAGTGACTCAATTCTTTCCTAGGTCTGGCATTTGCTCATGTTGATCATTGCTGAGTCTGATGTCACCTGTGACTGGCTCATTGCTTACCAAAGGAAATTCCCAGTTATTGTTAGTTCCTTCTACATTGTGTTCTGTAAATTAATGTAAAAATGAATAGATCTACTTTTGTTTTATTTTGTTTTACTTATATGCTCTGCCAGCAATGTAAAAAGAAACAGACCTGCAATGAGTTTTGTGTCCAAAATACCTCAGACTCCCCAGTCACAGATTACAAGAGAAGATCAAGTGAAAAAAATCCAGGAAGACCTGATGAATTTTTGGCTTCAAGAAGCAAGGCCCACATGGAGGGTCTTTTGCATTACTGAAAATGTATAAAATGATCAAGTATGGCATAGGATATATTCAAAGAATGTTTAAAGAATGCTTCTTGTAAACTTTATAGACAACTCGTCTACTTGTCCAGAACTGCTCCCTGAGGTTACTTTCAAAAGTATTGTCATAAGTAGCAGATTTGAACAGCAGACATCTGATTCAAACATTTTTGCAGCTCATAAACAAAGCTATCTCCTTAAGAAGCAAATAATTTCAATAGAGACCTGCCATAGCTTGTGACATTATTTGAATTGTGGCAATGCTGAGATTCCTGGTAGTTTGAGGTTGTTCAAGTTGTACATATAGAGCAATTAATTCTACAGCAATCAACACTTTCATTGCCACTTGAATAGGCAGTTATAGACACATACCAGTAGTCTAGGAGGCTACCTCCATTGAAATCTGCACATTACAAACTTCTTGAGAACCTGCACTCTAGTTTGTCATATGGCGAGGTTGTTTCCTGCCCCTTTTCTCCACCTTTTGTTATGCTGAAATGAATTCTGCAGTTCTGGTAGGTGCTGATCTAGACTGGGAACAGAAACACTGCTGGAGTCCAGTAAAGAGGGGTGGGGATGCTGGAGAATGACTAGAGGAAGAGTGGGAGCAAGTTTTGTGGTACTACCTCTACAGTACAGAGGTGAATTTAGGGAAATGGATTGCACAGTGACATTTAAGACACAAAAGCAACTTCCAACATGGGGGCAAGACCAGATCAAAACAGGTCTCTTTAAAAAAACCAACAGCAAACAACTCTGCTATTCTTTTTTTTTCCTTAGTTTTCCTTTGTTTTCTCTTAATTTTTGTTCAGTTCTGTTAAGAACTATGTGAATGTGAATGTATCCTCAAGTTTTGCATTTTAAGATTCTGATCCTACAAATCTGTGTCTCAGCTAAACTCAAATACTCAATAAATTATCTTTAAGGAAATCCACAAAAGTATGCAGTGCTGTAAAAATAAATCGCCAGAAGAAAAAGATTTCAATGGGATAAATGTTCTTCTCTCTAGATCATGTTGTATAGGAGAGAAAATTAACCCTATAGAGAAATTCAGAATTTATATTGAATTTATGTGTTTTCAAACACTGTTAGTGGTTTGTTACGAGTTTTTAACTTTTTTTTTTTAATATGTCATACACCATAGAGTAGAATCATAGAATATTCTGAGTTAGAAGGGATCCATAAGGATCACTGGCCACGAAATCTCGTGGCCCTACACAAGACAGCCCCAAAATCACACAATTTGCCTGATGCATCTTGAACTCTGTCAGGCTTGGTGGTGTGACCACTTCCCTGAAGAGCCTGTTCCAGTGCCCAACCACCCTCTGGATGCAGGATCTTTTTCTAATATCCAGCTTAAACCTTCCCTGACACAGCTTTGTGCCATTCCCTTGAGTCCTGTCACTGGGCACCAGACAGATCAGTACCTGCCCCTCATGAGGAAGTTGTAACTGTAGTAAGGTCTCTCCTCAGTCTCCTCCAGGCTGAACAGACCAAGTGACCTCAGCCACTCCTCATACGGCTTCCCCTCAAGGCCCTTCACAAACCTCGTTACCCTCCTATTAGACACTCTCTAATAGTTTAACATCTTTCTTACATTGTGATGCCCCAAACTTGCACAATACTCAAGGTGAGGCTGCCCCAGTGCAGAGTAGAACAGGTCAATCCCCTCCCTTGACCGGCTGGTGATGCTTTGCCTAATACCCCTCAGGACAAGGTTGGCCCTCCTGGCTGTCAGGGCAATGCTGACTCAGATTCAACTTGCCATCAACCACGACCCCCAGGTCTCCCATGCAGTTTCAACTCCTTTAACATAAAGAGTGGCATTGCTTTCAGGAATGTGAAGTGTAATGCTATACTTAATCTCTAATGAGAAAAAAATTGTAGCTCCTGTTTGTTTGCAAAACCTGTCTGAGAGCAGCTGTCAGAATGGTCAAATGTAAATTTTCAAGTAGGTTTTTTTCCCCTCCAGTGAGACTGAGAAGGAGGAAAGCAATATAAATTGTAACATGTTCAGTTGAAAACAAATAGCCTAACTGTGGAAAGAGTACCAGTCAAAAAATCTCATGCTTTTTCCATACCATAAGGTTCTAAAGAAAAATGGACACCTGGAAGTCTGTAAATGTGAATGAAACTGAAAATGCGATAAGTGGAAGTAATGAAATTAGTCTATCATGTTCTAGTATGTCTAGTGTCATATATGTCATATGGCCATTGGAATTTTTACTGAAATGTTTTTGAATTTTTCTGGTTTCAGTCCACTTGGTGTTCACAAATATTTTTTTATGATCTATACTTTTTTAAAGACAGTACAGAGGATAGAAAAGACAAGGAATGTAACTGGGTTTGAGATGCTTGTGGATATGGTTGCTAGATGCTTCTGAGAGGTAGAGATGATTACCTACCACTCATATTTAAAAACATGGAGAAACCACAGCATAAAGACTGCAGTGATTTTATGCAGGTATTTTGAGATATTTTGAAGAATTTTAGTCTTGACTTTACAGTCTGTTACAGTGAAGCTCTAGTGAAACTTCAGTCTAACTTCAGAAGTGAGAGAATAGAGCTCAATTTAATTAAGCAATCGAGTGACTTTCTACTTGAAGGAGGGTTTTTCCAGCACCAGTCTCTTTGATCTAAGACAACATCTGATCTAAACAGTTTCCAAGTACCTGAAGACTCCCTTTTATGTGATAAGACTGCTGATGGCTGTACTGCTAGGTAATTCTGTCTGCTTTATTTCTTTACTCATAATACAGGAATTCTGAGCAGCTCAAATACTTCACGAACACTAAAAGAACAAGGTCTTAATTCCCCAGTCAGAGATACAGTAGGAATACAACTTGTAGACTTGGTAGAAAGGAGTCATCCTTTTGCCACAGGGAAAATGATATCAGACAGATAAGAAGGATCCTCACCAAAGTCTGTGGTACGAAATCTGGGTCACTAAATTCTGAATTTCATGTCTTCCTGCTATTAGTGGGTATTTGTACTGCAGCAGTGCTGAGGATGTCATTCTTGTGAGCTCAAAAGACTGATGTTCAGTGTTACTGCAGACTTTTATATCTACGTTGCAGCCAAGCATGGATAGCAAAGCTTAGCACAAGCCAGTGATTACTGCTTTCTCATGCAGAGACTTGACAGAGTCTGGGTATAGAAGAACTAATTGACAGAATGCTTCTGCTGATAGTGAAACAAGTTCTGTCCCATGGGTAGCATAGCTTTTTTAGCAGTAATAGCTGAAATTTGTCTGAAAATTTTCACAGGGACTTGTTTTAGGAATGGTATAAATTTAAAATGGCATATCAGAGCAAAGTTTTGTTTATTTCCTGATATCTACCTAACGGAATTGCTATGAATGCAGCCCATTATACTGAACTAATTTTTCTTGAACTTGTTGAGATTCTTTGGTAGGTTGTGTCTAATTTGCATTGTGAATACAGCCTCTACTCACATTTCTTTTCAGGGTTTCACCCACAATTTTCAGGTTTCCCTTTTATTCTCTTTTATTCTTTATTGTCTTGTTAGGCTCGATAACCTTTTTCATTCTTACTGCAACCTGGATAGGATGATTTCTGCCTCTGAGCCCCTAGAAAACAATTTCTGATCTTTTCAGCATGAATGTGAGGAAGTGAAACAGCAGCATATGAAACTCTTTATGGGCTAGATTTTGACAGATAGTATTATCTTTCAGAAAGAAATGAGTATGCTCACTGCTAGAATATGCTGCTGCCTCTGCCCAAAATTCTATTTTTATTTCTGTTCTCCTTAGCAGAACAGAGCAATAATAAAACATTCATTTTACTCTTTTTTTTGTTAATATTTTTTGAATTATTTTCTAGACTAACTCCAAAAATCAGGCTGCAAGCAGAGATAAGGTCTTTGTAGAATAGCACCTGCTGATTTTCCATGAGGCAATCTTCTCGGGGNTCTTTTTTTTTCCTTAGTTTTCCTTTGTTTTCTCTTAATTTTTGTTCAGTTCTGTTAAGAACTATGTGAATGTGAATGTATCCTCAAGTTTTGCATTTTAAGATTCTGATCCTACAAATCTGTGTCTCAGCTAAACTCAAATACTCAATAAATTATCTTTAAGGAAATCCACAAAAGTATGCAGTGCTGTAAAAATAAATCGCCAGAAGAAAAAGATTTCAATGGGATAAATGTTCTTCTCTCTAGATCATGTTGTATAGGAGAGAAAATTAACCCTATAGAGAAATTCAGAATTTATATTGAATTTATGTGTTTTCAAACACTGTTAGTGGTTTGTTACGAGTTTTTAACTTTTTTTTTTTAATATGTCATACACCATAGAGTAGAATCATAGAATATTCTGAGTTAGAAGGGATCCATAAGGATCACTGGCCACGAAATCTCGTGGCCCTACACAAGACAGCCCCAAAATCACACAATTTGCCTGATGCATCTTGAACTCTGTCAGGCTTGGTGGTGTGACCACTTCCCTGAAGAGCCTGTTCCAGTGCCCAACCACCCTCTGGATGCAGGATCTTTTTCTAATATCCAGCTTAAACCTTCCCTGACACAGCTTTGTGCCATTCCCTTGAGTCCTGTCACTGGGCACCAGACAGATCAGTACCTGCCCCTCATGAGGAAGTTGTAACTGTAGTAAGGTCTCTCCTCAGTCTCCTCCAGGCTGAACAGACCAAGTGACCTCAGCCACTCCTCATACGGCTTCCCCTCAAGGCCCTTCACAAACCTCGTTACCCTCCTATTAGACACTCTCTAATAGTTTAACATCTTTCTTACATTGTGATGCCCCAAACTTGCACAATACTCAAGGTGAGGCTGCCCCAGTGCAGAGTAGAACAGGTCAATCCCCTCCCTTGACCGGCTGGTGATGCTTTGCCTAATACCCCTCAGGACAAGGTTGGCCCTCCTGGCTGTCAGGGCAATGCTGACTCAGATTCAACTTGCCATCAACCACGACCCCCAGGTCTCCCATGCAGTTTCAACTCCTTTAACATAAAGAGTGGCATTGCTTTCAGGAATGTGAAGTGTAATGCTATACTTAATCTCTAATGAGAAAAAAATTGTAGCTCCTGTTTGTTTGCAAAACCTGTCTGAGAGCAGCTGTCAGAATGGTCAAATGTAAATTTTCAAGTAGGTTTTTTTCCCCTCCAGTGAGACTGAGAAGGAGGAAAGCAATATAAATTGTAACATGTTCAGTTGAAAACAAATAGCCTAACTGTGGAAAGAGTACCAGTCAAAAAATCTCATGCTTTTTCCATACCATAAGGTTCTAAAGAAAAATGGACACCTGGAAGTCTGTAAATGTGAATGAAACTGAAAATGCGATAAGTGGAAGTAATGAAATTAGTCTATCATGTTCTAGTATGTCTAGTGTCATATATGTCATATGGCCATTGGAATTTTTACTGAAATGTTTTTGAATTTTTCTGGTTTCAGTCCACTTGGTGTTCACAAATATTTTTTTATGATCTATACTTTTTTAAAGACAGTACAGAGGATAGAAAAGACAAGGAATGTAACTGGGTTTGAGATGCTTGTGGATATGGTTGCTAGATGCTTCTGAGAGGTAGAGATGATTACCTACCACTCATATTTAAAAACATGGAGAAACCACAGCATAAAGACTGCAGTGATTTTATGCAGGTATTTTGAGATATTTTGAAGAATTTTAGTCTTGACTTTACAGTCTGTTACAGTGAAGCTCTAGTGAAACTTCAGTCTAACTTCAGAAGTGAGAGAATAGAGCTCAATTTAATTAAGCAATCGAGTGACTTTCTACTTGAAGGAGGGTTTTTCCAGCACCAGTCTCTTTGATCTAAGACAACATCTGATCTAAACAGTTTCCAAGTACCTGAAGACTCCCTTTTATGTGATAAGACTGCTGATGGCTGTACTGCTAGGTAATTCTGTCTGCTTTATTTCTTTACTCATAATACAGGAATTCTGAGCAGCTCAAATACTTCACGAACACTAAAAGAACAAGGTCTTAATTCCCCAGTCAGAGATACAGTAGGAATACAACTTGTAGACTTGGTAGAAAGGAGTCATCCTTTTGCCACAGGGAAAATGATATCAGACAGATAAGAAGGATCCTCACCAAAGTCTGTGGTACGAAATCTGGGTCACTAAATTCTGAATTTCATGTCTTCCTGCTATTAGTGGGTATTTGTACTGCAGCAGTGCTGAGGATGTCATTCTTGTGAGCTCAAAAGACTGATGTTCAGTGTTACTGCAGACTTTTATATCTACGTTGCAGCCAAGCATGGATAGCAAAGCTTAGCACAAGCCAGTGATTACTGCTTTCTCATGCAGAGACTTGACAGAGTCTGGGTATAGAAGAACTAATTGACAGAATGCTTCTGCTGATAGTGAAACAAGTTCTGTCCCATGGGTAGCATAGCTTTTTTAGCAGTAATAGCTGAAATTTGTCTGAAAATTTTCACAGGGACTTGTTTTAGGAATGGTATAAATTTAAAATGGCATATCAGAGCAAAGTTTTGTTTATTTCCTGATATCTACCTAACGGAATTGCTATGAATGCAGCCCATTATACTGAACTAATTTTTCTTGAACTTGTTGAGATTCTTTGGTAGGTTGTGTCTAATTTGCATTGTGAATACAGCCTCTACTCACATTTCTTTTCAGGGTTTCACCCACAATTTTCAGGTTTCCCTTTTATTCTCTTTTATTCTTTATTGTCTTGTTAGGCTCGATAACCTTTTTCATTCTTACTGCAACCTGGATAGGATGATTTCTGCCTCTGAGCCCCTAGAAAACAATTTCTGATCTTTTCAGCATGAATGTGAGGAAGTGAAACAGCAGCATATGAAACTCTTTATGGGCTAGATTTTGACAGATAGTATTATCTTTCAGAAAGAAATGAGTATGCTCACTGCTAGAATATGCTGCTGCCTCTGCCCAAAATTCTATTTTTATTTCTGTTCTCCTTAGCAGAACAGAGCAATAATAAAACATTCATTTTACTCTTTTTTTTGTTAATATTTTTTGAATTATTTTCTAGACTAACTCCAAAAATCAGGCTGCAAGCAGAGATAAGGTCTTTGTAGAATAGCACCTGCTGATTTTCCATGAGGCAATCTTCTCGGGGTCTTCTAGATCTCTTGGCAGTGCAGCGTTACTCCTCTCAGATGAGAAGTGGGCTGTTCACAATCACACTTAACTTGTTGGCTGGCCTGAGGTTTTTTTATTTCATTAAGTCCTCAGTTTTCTTGATTAAGTTTGACTCAGAAATTAATTTTTTTGAAACTGAATCAGAGTTGAATTTTACTGCACAAAGCATTGAAGGGGTTGCACCTGGCTGGGCCATTGCCATGAAGGGCATGGGAGCAGAGCACATGGAGACATGCCTGCTGCTTCCAGATTGTAAATGAAAACAGGAGCAGTAGAAGATGTCATTCACAAATTTAACTTGTTGATTTGTCCATACATTCATCTACAACTTGCTTTCTATCACAACAGTTTTGCAGGTCAATGTAGCAACTGCAGGATATCTGCAAGTGAAGAAAAAATGCCAAAGATAGGCCAAAGTGTGATCAGAAAAAGTAACTGATGTAGTTTTACAGTTAAGGATACTGAGCTAGGGGGAACATAAGTGTTTATCCTGAATTATACAGTTATAGATATATATAGTTATATATATTTATNGCAAGAAAGAAAGAGCCTGTCACTGGCATGGACATCCTAGCTTTACTGAGAGCAGTAGGTGTTAGTGTTACCAATGGAAAAAGAATGCTCGTCAACAAATTCTATGAGTTTCAAGCAAGAACCTATCATAGAGTGAACATGTATCCTCATTTGGAGACAAACACATCCTTCCTCTGCTGCCCTTAAGGTCACAGTATCAGTTTGTGTGGAAAAGCACCCGTTAATCTCTTCGATGTGATGGATGGTGTTTTGAGTCTAAAATGAAATAAAATGTTTTTAAGGGAAAAGAAAGTGAAAACTATAAGAATTAGCTCTTTGAAGAGTTCAAATGAGCCCTGGGGCACCATTACTCCTTTTGTTTACAGAAAAAGAGAGGTTGGTATTGTCCGGAGAGCTGTGCTGTTCACCTCCAAAGGGTCTGGTCTCATGATCTGAAAGATGAAAGTCCTGCAGTTTGCTTGGCCCTAAAGAGTCTTGTTTCCTGCCTCTGATTTTCTGGCAGCTGAAGGTACTGAGGAGTAAAGCTTTCTGAAAAAGGCTGTTCTTCTCTTCAAGTGAGAAACTTGCAATTATTTCTAATGAAAGGATCTTAAAAGCTTATGTCATTATGCAACTACAGAATGGTTCTCTTATTGTCTGATGTGTTCCTTACCTTTTGTCAGTTTTTCTCTGATGTGTTAAGCTATTGAAAGGCTGTTCCTTTACAATATTTTGAATTTTTTTTTATTTGGTTTATTTGGAAAACTTCAAATAGTGTGGCATCTCTGAAGAGGAAAGGGAAAAAAGTATTTATTTCTTTGATGATAGTCCAGTGCTTTCTTTTGAAATAGTTACGTATAAATACAGGAGAAATACTTCAAGAACTTCTGCCTTCAGAGACAGATGGGTGAGGATAGAGGAGCAATATTTCCTGAGACAAATATTGCTGAGGGATAATTATTAGCAGCATTCCCATAGAGTTTAAACTGATACTAGCCTTTTATGTCTAGTATAAAACTGATAATGCTATCTAGTTAGTATAGACTGGGTATATCTAATAAAATATTGCTGTTGTTTAATTCTCATCAAGGAAGAATTTTCAGACCGACATGTTTTCTTTGAGGAGAAGATGGAGGATGAGTTATATTTTACTCAGCAGATAAAATCTTAAATTTATCACAAGAGAAAATATCTGTTCTATAATAGGAATAGAAGATACCTTTTATTTTTCTCTTATGGAGTACTTGTAGAAAAAGCAGAAACAAACCTGTCCAGCACAGATTGGCTTGCACAAAGCAGGAAAGTAGGCTGTGGGGATTTTAAAAAGAAAAAAAAAAAAAACACAAAAAAAAATCCAAAAGCAACATGCTTTTGGGAAAGAAATACGATATTGCCCAGTGCAAATTTTCGTCATTAGCCACAACTGATTTGTACATAGTGTTCTTTTAAATGAGTATCAAATATATTTAATCACTTGTCCAATTCACTTTTTTTGTGACATAATTCCTTGGGAGTGACCTCCTGCTTGCACAGCTATACTGACTATTATTCAGTATTTGGATTTTGTAATACAGTGTCTTAACCTGAACAGTTTTAGAAGCATGTGAGAAGAATTATGTGATCATTTTGGATCACTGCAGAAGTAGAATAATTAAAGAGCAGTTATGAAGAAAATCAATTTAACAACTCCTTCGGCACTCCATTTTTGGATTTATTCTAATTAAAATAATAGAAATATTAAACATGTCAGGGCAAATCCCCATCTCAGATACTACTATCAGAACTCCTAAAAGTGAGAGAAGATTTTTTGGATTTATGCTAATGTCATTGGAAGTAGAAGCTGGCTTTTATTGATTCTTCTGGTTTGTCAAGATTTGTAACTTCCTACTGGAGAAATGAAAGAAGATGGCTATTTAATTCTGATGTCAACCAGAAGAGTACTTTCACCCTGGTCACAAAGTTCCCTCCCAAAATTCATGATGCTTTGTGAGTTGGAGTGGAGCTTCAAATTCCTGGTAATCAGCAGTTGTGTATTTGGGAGCCAGGGTGCTCAGGACTCCCAGATCTGCCACCTCGGGCAGCAAATTATGTTGTCCAAAGAGAAGATGGAACATTCATACATATAAAGTAAGACGTCCAGGAAAGATTAAAAAACATCATAGATGATCAAGAGAAATAAAATCCTGTTTTTCCTTGGCAAAATTTTCCATGTAATGATGAATTCAAGGTCAAACACTAAAAACATCTGCATCATGATGGTATGGAGAAATAAACTAGGCTTTTTCAAATCTTAGTTTAAAAAAACAAAANATTCAAATTGGATTTATTTATAATTATGAAAGAGAGCAGTGAAGTTTTAATGAGCAGCTATGCTGTGCATTATCTTTGCACAAAGCAGATGTAATGATGCATTATAAATGCTGAGAAAATTTAATCAGTGTAGAAAAAAATATAATGAAATGGTTGTTTAAACACTGCAAAGCTAATGTTATAGTAATTACTTCCCATTGAGCAAGACATGGTGCACATTATCTAGGCTGTGTTTGATTAGTGATCCTGCGTATAACTTCTTGCCTTTTCTTAATTTTACTTCAATATAATTTAAAAAACCTTCAGTCCAAGCCCCAGTTAAAAATACAAAAGTAAGCATGACATCAAATTCAGTTCTTCCTTGCCCTTTCTCACACAATCTGCATAAAATTCTGCTTTGATTTACTGTGGCTATATAGGAGGAGGCTGAACACTTGTGCTTACAGAAAACATGGCTCTGTGGAGTTTGTGGGATTTTTTTTCCCTGCAAAGTAATACCACCAGTATTGTTTGTAATGATTTTTCAAAATGTCCTTGTAGAAGGTAGATTGGGATATACTAAAGTTTTACTATGCATTTTTCTAAGATTTCTTTTAAATGAAGAAGACATATTTTACCACTGAGTTTTCTCTGTTCTTCAAAGCCTGTAGTGATACCTTTTTTCTTAATAGCTTAGCCAGTCCCTAAAATGAACTGTATGGAAAATTCTAATCATCAGTTCTCTTACAAATATACAGCTCAAGATTAATAAACAAGGGATTCTTATTTGTCATGTCTACTGATAATTAGTTGTAGGGGATGATTAGCGCTTTTGCAATAGAAACTGTCTTAAAGTTTGAATCATGGCTGGTCTATTAGTCATGTTGGATCATAAATGATAGATAGAAATTGAGTTAGTTTTGTAACCTTCAGTCAATGAGACTTACTTCAGGTTTTAAGATGTGTTCAGCTCTCACTGAACACTGTAAGTAAGGACTTACAAGAGCTGAATTAAAAGCCATTGATAAAGGTTTAGAAACCACCATCTCATATTACTGAAGATCAAGGAAAGAAGTGTTTTGCAAATGTGAAGTATGAACCATCTGTAGAGAAAACAGAGCTTGAGAAGAAAAAGTAGATATTAAATAAATAAATAAATAAATTGTACCCTTCCAGTAAATATAACTGAAAATATAAAAATGCAAGTGGACTAAGTACATCTGTGTTCCAAGTTCTGAATGCTCTGGTCTTCACAAATATCAGAAAAGTAAATAAAAGATTTATTTTCTCACTTTCAATTTGAAGCATGCGTATCATGTATCTGCCTTCTTCGTACTGAACAAAAGAATTTGTTATAAAATGTGAAACGTAACTGTAATTTTAAATAATAATTTGGGTACAAGTCGTAAATTGATATTATCTAGGTAATGTTTATAGATGGTTTTAGAGTCAGTAAGAGCTTAACATGATAAAAAATGTTCAAAAGAGAGAAGGTCTTCAGTTTTTGCTTCAATGTGGACTTGAAAGTGTTACTAACTTTTTAAGTTCAGTCTTACTGAGGATTTTGGAGTCAGACCATTTCTAATTAATCTTATCACACTTTTCTGTTTCAGTTTGATCACTCAGTTCCTCGGAGCTGACATTATATACTTTTTTGTTCCTGAGATACGTAATAGTATATATTTGTACACTACATGTATATTGGTCAGGAAAAATTTCCATTCTTTTTGAATCCTTGTGATAATTTTGTAAACCTTTGATTCCATTCAAAGAAATTAAGAACATGGTGTTTCAGAAGTGAGTGGTCTACTAATCTCAGTGCCTAGGTACCAGTTGGTACAGTTATTATTATTGCTGTTGGAATAAGCGTAGAAATGAAAAATTATTTGAGGGTAATTTGAGAAAGAAACAGGTGAAGCTGAAATAATTTAGGAGCAAGGAGAAAAAGAACAAGTGTCAGATGCTCCAAGAAACATTGGCTTGTATCACTGCAGCATGTGGAAGGGCAAACCATAAGCACATGATTTCATCATTTCTGTGATGAAGGCTTTGCCTTCAGATCAACAGTATGCAATTTTTTTTATTTTTTTTTTTAATTAATAGAGAAGATTGGGTTATAGCTTCTCCAGGAGAATCCTGCAGAGTCAGAAAAGAAGCCAGGAGATGGCTTCTCTTCAGAGATGCTCTTTTTGTTGTAAAGAGCCTTAAATCAATAGCCTCGACGCTAAACTGAGCTGATAGTGCATCTAACTAGATTTATTCATTTAAAGAGTAAAAAAAAAGAAGACAAAAAAAACCCTCTGTATGAACTTACCTAGTTAGAATGTTTGGTTTTCCTTAAATAGTTCTTGTGTTCTGTTTAAAGTTTTTCTAAAATCTTCAGGTTGTTGATGCCTGCTATCTTTGTGAAAGTAAATACTATGTCACTGTGATGCATCCTGTTTTGTTCAGAGACTACACTTTGAACTCACATCTGTAATTGCAGCCATGGCATGAAGATACAGAGAAAACCTTACAGCCTGATTTATCTTTGTCAGAGGGGTAGCAATGCTCAACACTGAAATCCAGGGTGTATGTGACTCTAAGTAGAGCAATTTGTCAAGTATTTCATTGACACAAATTGAAATGAAACTAGTTCCCAGACTCTAGAGGTCACTCTGCAACAGGAAGAATTCATTATCTACTCATACACACAGGAAAACTATTTCACAATTGAAGTTGATTTGTTAGAGGTGGATGTACACTCATAAAACCAAAAACTCATAGGTCACACTTACGAAGTAAACGGAAAAAACCTACAGGCTCCAGTATTCCTTGGCTAATTGTCCATCAGTTCCTCTGAAAAAAACAGAGCAGCTGTCATCATATTGAGATATATTGAGTATTTCAGTCTCTTTTTGCATACAAAAACACACAAATTACCTGCTTCAAATCTTAGATGAGACAAATGTCTTTTCATTATGGATGCAAATTAGAGTACTGTAGACATACATACATGGCATCCCAACCTAAGAAGAGAGGTCTTTTATAAAATTCATGTATTTTATTCCACCTATGGCCTACTTTCAAAATTTATTAGAGATATATAAAATTTTATATGTGCCCATGTTTTATAGCAGGGGACCATAAAACTGCTGGCAGGCTAAAGTTGTCAGAATGGGTGTCACTGATCAGCAGTAACACCAGCATAGTCCCAGTGGTGACTATCTTCCAGAGGGGAGGAATATTGCTTTCCATTGCAGAGTTCCATCAGTACCTAGGCTCTCCTCTTTCAAGGGCTGCAAACTTATCTCTTTCAATTACCTCTTTCAATTTCAAGCCTTCCACTTTGCACCTGTGTGAAAGATCCCAGGGTGTGGCAAAGGAAACCCAGTATGCAGGCTTTTATCTCCTGTGGTGGCATCTCTTAAAGGCATGTTTTGCCATTGAAATGAATGTCAAGGTGTGGATCTCTTATGGGGTGAAAAAGAAAAAGATTAAGAAATAAGTAATTTGAAAGCAATGAAAATGAAAGCCCAAAATTCAACCTTGGAGGATGAAAATTTGTTTATTGCTTTCTCTATTTAGAAAATGTTTGGTTCAAACATCTAGCAGAGACAACTGCATATGTATGGTACCTAGATATTTTAGACAAATTGAAAAACCTGAAAATATTTGGACCACCATGTATCTTTTTTTTTACATTTTTTAATAAGCTTCAGAGATGGTAATATTTTGGGGGTTTTTATTTTCAAATCATACTCTGATGTATTTGGGAAACTGAGAATCAGTTCAGGATAATGATTCACTGCTCTCAATGGAAGTATTTTCAAGAAAAAAAGCCAAATTGTCTATTCTAGTATATTTTTTGCTAGCAGAACTTCACTCATATCAGAGACATTATTCCTGCAATTTTACTATTTGTCCAAATGAAGGATGCCATGCTCTGGACACCATAGTCCCCTGGAAAAAGAAAAAAAAGGGAGGCATGATTGATAGCTTTTATTTCTTACAAGTGGTCACAGTAGTTTTAGTGATCTTCTAAGTAACAGGTATTGGTTGGGACTATTTCTTTATGTATTTGTCTTTATATACTAATTATTTCTTTGCAGAGAACCTGTTTAACTGAAGCCTTTTCTGGCAGAAACTTGCTTTCTGATTGATACCTGCCACTGGGAAGAAGGCCTCCTTTGAATCCTCTTAGCCTGTTCTGATTCTGCAGATGCCTCTTAATATGCTCCTAGTGGGTCTCCAGAAGTTTTGTGGTGTTCTTTGTTCTGGAACACAGACAGACTAGAGCTCTGGTTTGCAAAGAGCAAGTTGTGCCATGAACTGCAGGAGAACAAGTTTATTTTGGAAATTCAAATTCCAGTGCTATGCAGTATTCAAAACAAAGATTGCTGTGTGTGGCTTGAAAAAAAATATTAAAGTGACTGTAAGTAGTTACGATTAAATAAATAGGCTAGAGATTTCTGACTGGAGAAAAATGACAACCATAATTTTCTCTGTTTGCCTAGGAATATTTATTCTGGTAAACACACCATGTCTTAACCGCTGAGAAAAGTAAATACCTGATGAAACAGCAAACTTATTAATATTGAGATACCTCATGATTTGTCATTAAAAATACTGAAAATTCAAAGGAGGACCTTGATGCAGTAGGAATATGAATTTCTCTTCAGTGAAAGGCTTGAATTATACTTGCATAATTAGGTCAGATTATGGAGTCTTCAGAAAATTCCATCAAATTGATTATGTAAATGGGAATAAATTAGATGACAGTTGCATACTGCTGTCTGTAGATAGCTTTGAAATTATGAAGGAGGGCAGAAGAGAAAGTGGTCAACTTTCTTCTCTGAGAAAGAGAGAAGGTAGGAAATACTGAAGAGTTTAGATATTCAATCTGACAAGTATTCTTAAAGATTTGGGATTATACATTTCGTAGGTAGAGTTTTGTACCTGAAGACTACCTAAAAGAGCCCTGATGGTCTAGTAAGAAGAAAGAATACTAGGATGGCAAGCCTGACATAGACTAGAAGGCAAACCAATTTGTTAAAAAAATTTCAATCAGTTCAAAAAATACTGTCCATGAATTTCTAATGAACTTCAACTAATTAGAATTAATGAAAAATATTATTATAGAAAAATAGAAATAAAAATACAGTAATAACAGGGAAGAGGAAGCTGTAAGTCCAATTGGTGAGAAATTTTTTCTAGTACCTGATTGGAAGTATTTGTCAGTACTGAGACATTAAAAGCCAGACAAATTTGTTGGCTAAATTCTACTTAGGACAGTCATAGTAGTTTAGAGATAGCTAGGAGAACATGGTGTTATGATGAAATAATGTTGCTTGATTTCATGTAATCAATATACCAATAAAAATATAGAGTTGTAATAATTATGGTTGAATACTATGGTCTAAATTCTGGAATGGTGGAGATATTTAGCAATCGTTGAATGAGAACAAAGGAAAAAGAAAGTAACTCTTTGAGCACTGCTTTGAATACATAAAACTCAGACTTTTTTTGTTACTGTGAAATTTCAGTTTGGAGGAGATTGAAGCGCTCATTGTATAAAGTAATTGAAGTCTCTGACAATTACTGACGATGCTTTTCTATCTCTAATGATATTACATGAATATGTTTGTCACATTTAGAGCCCTAAATTGATGGATTAAGATATTGTGACTGGATTGGAATTTTGTTGTTACTTTATAAATCAACAATTATTATCTGTTTGCTTTTATTGTAAGGAAAAGAGAAGACACCAAGCATTCAAATATTTATTTTGAGTTATAAAAAGCCTTATTTATCAAGGATAACTACAACTATAAATAAAACTCTAATGGAAAAATATGAATAAAAGTTTGGATCTTATATTTTATGAGGAAGTGAAAAAACTGCAATAATGTGCTTGAGAAAGCACAATTTTAATGAAGGTCTTCTGTTTCAGTGGAGAAATAAAATTTTCAATTGAAACAATAAAAACAATATCTAAATAAAGGTGAAAATATGAATTACTATAAAACTTTAAAATTAGTGTTGGATAGAATACTCTTAAGGGGGTCTAAAATCATTGTGCTAAGAAGGACAAGAGCAGCAAAATATTTAAGATTTCTTATATATCATAGACAAAGAATGACAAAATCCATTTATAGATGGAGGTGCTAAAAAGGTGATGTAAGAAAGGGATAAGTATTCATAACCATTTCTTCTCTGTATTTGAAAATAAATTAGATGATGTGCCACTATCACGTGAAGATGACATACTGCCTTCTCATCTACTAAGGAGAATAGTAATTAAGAATGTTTAAAGATAAATGCTTCAGACAGAAAGCCTGGACAATTTGCACAGTATAATACCACTGGTTAAGATGTCTTTCATGCTAACATTAATATTTAATAAACGTGGAAGCTTATAAAACTTCTGAAAGGTATTTGAAGTAGACAAGCGTAGCATGAGTAACTTGTTAAACTGAGCTTAGCCTTAGGCACTGTAACAGAAAGGCCTGATATTGGATTTGATTAAACAAAAATTGTAATGCAGTATGTTCCACATTTTTCTATGGAAACCAGCTCTCATTCAATCAGATTATATCTTTGGTTGCTCAAGGTAACTGCAAAGTTATACTGCAAAGTATACTAAAAGCATCATTCAATGATATTCAATTTTTATAAGTTCACTAAAATAGTATCTGTAAATCAAGTGTGTGTTAAATAAATTCAAAGTCAGATAATGGATGTCTCATACAATCATCTTGAATAGTGGCATTTTTAGTGGATTTGTTGGATTATGCACTAGATTGATGGAACAATTAAGTTGCATTTTGTTACCTGAAAATAAATAAAGTGGTGGTTGTTAAAAGAAAAATGTTAACTATAAGATTAGAAAGATTATAAGAAGAGTAAAAATTGGATTTAATGTCCCTATGTTATGGTTTTGTTTTGAGGAAAACTTTTTGCCACTTTTGTTTGTGGGCGGGGGGTGTGCCTGCCCAGGCAGCAGCCCCGCAGCAGCCCCGGAGCCTCCTGCCTGCTGTGGTGCCTCAGACCAGGGCGCGGGTTTGGCGGTCCCCTCTTTTCCCCCCTATCTCCCCCCCGCCCGCTGCGGCCCCGGGGGTGTCCCGGTTGTGGCAGGCTCCCGGCGCTGGGGGGATTGTGGTTCTGGGCCCAGTANAGAAATACATGCTAATTGCACATTACAACAGCAGGGGGCAAAGATGAACCAATGGGGACACAAGGCTACACCCTCCTGGGGTGGAAGAGTGTGGAAAAAGGACATCACGCAGGCGTGAGATGCGAGGATTTCTGGGCCAGGACAAAGAGATATAAAAGCAGCGAAGCCCAAACGCCATCCTCTCTTTCAGCCGGGCGAGGTTCCTGAGAGGGTGGCTGCTGCAGCTCGGATCCTTTCCCCTGCACCACAAGTTTCCGGTCTGACTAAGAGGATTATTTCATTTTTTTTTAATTTTGTTTTTTTTGTTCTTCCCTTCCTCTTCTGCGCACCCTCAGATAATTAGTTCAATTCACAGATTTTTTATATTGTTTGATAAGGGTGTTTTTCTTTGAACAAAAGGGTGAGGCCAGTACCTGGTGTTTTAACATAAGGGTGTTCTTAAAATATATTTTGTTCTCTGTTTTAATAAAAGTTTTTATCTATCTTTATACTTATATGAGTCTTGAAAATTTGATATTAAATTCATCTGAATTCACTTCAACTGTCCTTTTTAACAAGGACACGCTACTTTGTATTATTTTGGAATACTTAGTTTACATACAGATAATTTCTGTATTCCAAAGGAAAAAAAGAAAGGGAAAAAAAACCAAGCTGAACTTGTTTAGAAAAAAATCTGGATATCACAGCCAACAAGAACTGAGAAGAAACTATCAGTGAGTGATTTCATCCTTAAAAAATCTGTATATGCTCATCTGAAATCAGTAAGCTTCTGTAGGAGAAAATGGGAAGTGTATGCCTGGCTATAGAATACTGTGTACTGTACACAGTTCTGTAGTTGTATTTTGAAAAAGAAATTAATGAATAAGGAAAAATAGAACAAAAATTGACCAGAATGTGAAGTGTGTTATGTAAAATGTGCTGATGTGAGAGATCTTTATCTCAATACATCCAGATTATCAAGGAAAGCAATTTAATAGGAGAGAACAGCAGCTTCCTGAGAAGGAAAGACAGAGTACGTAGTCCAACCGAGATGGACGAGAAGGAAGAGCAAATGTCTTAACCTAAAATCAGACAAATTCAAGTAGGAAGTAAGGAGAATTTGTGTCTTCCTTGAGGAAGAGGGATGAGTCACTGGGGGAAGCTGTTGAAGAAAATGGTGGTTTATTTCCAATACTCCCTGTCCTGCTGTTCTTGGCTCAATACTGAAAGACTGTTTAGAAAATATGCTTTAGTCAGACACAAAACGTAGTCCTCTTTCATTTTTACTAGTACCGTTCGAAATCGTCTCATCTGGAGTCAAGAGCACACAGGTTGCAAGCCAGCCTGAGGGTTGTGCTATAACATGTATTTGGCTCTGAGCATTGCTGCCAATTCCTTCTGCTTGATTGTAATTTAATGTCTTGCAGATAATAAGTGCTAAAGGTACTTCTTTCTATTCTGCTTGAAGTAACACAAGAGCACAAAAAATTCTATAGTGGTGAATGACTCATGCTTTAGGCAGAGTTAACTTAATCAGCATAGACTAAATAGTGAAGATGCAGTAAAAGCACAGCTTTCAAAATTACCTTCCTATTCCGTATTAAAAAAAGGAGTAAAGGAAATTGCTCTCCTGCTTTGACTAAAATGGTCAAACGTTCAACAGGAATTTGCATTTATTGTATTTGTTATCTTGAAATGTAAGAAAAAGCAGTTGTAATTTTCCTGAATTACCTCATTTATTCTTATGCTAGCTACAGCTTATTCAATACTACCAATGGTAAGCAAGAAAATTAAATGCTTCTGTAAATTTTAAGTCATCAGAAATACAAGTTTCAGAGGGTCAATAATAGAATCCTACATGTTTAGAAGCCATAAATTTACAGCTATTTAGCTAATGCAAATTTCTTCATGTTAACAATAAACATAATCTTTCTTCTTTCAATCCTCTCTTTGCAAATACCTTTTCCAAATTTCTTCAAGGATGAAAGTAGTTACTTTTTTAAGCTATAGGACAGAATGAGAGGACACAGTTTCAAGCTGCAACAGGGGAAATTTAAGCTTGATGTTAGGAAAAAAATTCTTCACAGAAAGAGTGATTGGCCATTAGAATGGGCTGCCCAGGGAGGTGATGGAGTCACCATCCCTGGAAATGTTTAAAAAAAACCTGGATGTGGCACTTAGTGCCATGGTTTAGTGGATGAGATGGTGTTAGGTTATAGGTTGGACTAAATGATCTCAAGGTTTTTTTCCAACCTAGTTAATTCTGTGCTTCTGTGATTCTTTGAGGTGTATGTCAAAAATTCACAAGAAATAGCAGGGGGCCCACATTACCAGTTTAACCGCAGATATTTTGGAGTTGGGTGTTTTTTTGCTTGCTTGTTTTTCAAGAGTAATTAGCAAGGGTAATGACTGACATTGGTGTCGAGAGGTACTATATGCTTATTCATGGTGTTCAGTATGTCAGTGTGGTAGATACCTTTCAGGTCAGGGTGTCTAAAATATGTGCTTGTGTAATTGAAATGGTGGAAAGCAAAACAGGGAAATGAGATTTGGACAGCTGGAAAGCAAATGACCTAGGTAATGTGAGCAGGGCTTCACACTGGCTAGCATCTTACTAATTCTACTTTTATCTTTTTATTGAATTTGTGTAGGTCTTGAGGAAAGATGGGAATTTTGTAGATGAAGAGTTAGATTCATTGTGACTGAGGTACTAGTGGGAAAGGAGATATACATCATTCTGTTTCTGAACAGAATCCTAGTTGTATAATCACAGATTCACCAAGAACAAGAGAAGGAGAAGTAGCAAAGAGCTCTGAACACCACAGTGTTCAGAGAGCAGATTTCTTACTCTTTGATAACTGTTTTTTATCACAGGCTTTCAAATTCAGTGTTTTCTGTACATCACAGTAATGAACTGACCCCATTTTTAACTTAGGCACAGTTACTCCACAGTTGTTGAGTAGGTACTACTGATCTTATGTCTGTTATCTGTATCACTGTGTAATACATTACTTGCCAAAAATGTTACAAGGCAACACTTTCACTAAGAAACAGCTAATTGCACTGGAATGCAGTTGGAAACTTGTTTGAAATTAGACATAAAAGAAGTGTATATTCTCAGAGCAAAAAACACCAGGAGAGGAAATAATTTGGAAGCTCTTTTGATATGTATGGAGATATTGCTCCAGTAACCCTATGGAAGCTTAAACTCAAATTATGGACAGACTCACAAATCCAAAGACTTGCTTAATAAATTGGAGTCTGGTTTTATCTGCTCTGTCTTGGAATTAATAATTTTACACAGTTCTGCTTCCAACATCCATTTCCAATCTCTGGAATGATTGATTTGTCGTTGTTCTAGTCCCAGTAAGATTGTTCCTGTAAGAAGCATATTTCCCAGTAGTAAACACAGCTTCAGGCATATATGAAATGAAACACCTATCCCTGAGGACCATGAGAATAGAGAACTCCCACTAGTACTGTAAACTAAAAAGAAAACAATTGGTCCAAATTAAAAGCCTGTGTTGCAAGTCCTCATAAAAACAGTGAGCATTCCTCTTTTAGCACCACTGAAGTGTCCCACCATACCATGCCAGTGTGCGCAAAATAAATAAAATGGCAGCATGTGCAGTAGATGCCCCTTGTAGAAGAAATCCTGTAGGAATATTGAATGTTTTTTTGAAATGTATCAAGCCAACAGCTGGTTGCAACCATAGTTGAAACTGTGGGTATTGCAGAGCTGTGACCAAAGTGGCCCACTGCTTGCTGACATTTTGGATGCTTCTTTGTTTCAGATACCCAGCTTTCTTCTAGTAGCATAAAGCACAATACTGCATTCAGGCTGTTTTAAGGTGTTCAAATGGAAAGCTGTGTGTTGGATACAGAAACAATAAAAGACCTCCCTTCTTTTTCTTATCTTTCCTGTAATGTCTATATGAATATTTTTATATTCCTCTTCATGGGCGAAAAGACTTTGTACTGAGGAGGTGTGGAGTGATTCCTCATATTATTGCTTCTAGTTCAACCCAAACACTCTTTGAGAATTTGGAAAAAAAAATTAGTTTAAGATTGATATCTTCTTACTGCTAACATATGGCAGCAGATATGAAAAGGTCAGGATATTAGGTGAAATGGAAACGCACAGTTCTTTTGAAGGCTTCGGGATAGGGAAGTGATCCAGCTGCACTGTGGAGCCAAATGGTACAATGACAGGAGGAGTGGGGAAGCTGCTTATAACAGAAGAATGAGGCAGATCATAAGCGTTATGCGTTGCTGTAGTTGCTGATGTGTGTCTGTTAAAGTGATGTTTTCTTCAGGTGTGTGGTTTTGGTTCTTCAATAAATACCTGGATTAGGATCAGCCTGTCAAGGTGCAGAGCAGTAAGCATTGGCATGTGACGCAAAGAATGTTTAGGTTGCACCCTTGTTCAGACCACATAAGGAATTGAAAAGCTAAAAAATTATGAGCTGCAGCTAGGACTTTAAATGGCTGCTTTAATTAAGATGAGCCCATGTACAGAGAGTAGGTAGCTAAAAATTTGTGTAATACAGGAGCTGTATGTCCTTTGCTGCAGTTTGGACAGGCTATGCAATGAGGTAAGGTAAGGGAAAGGAGCCTCTTGCACAAAGCACTCCAATAGAGATGTGCCTATTTCAACCATTGCCACAGGGACCTAGATTACATTTTTCACAGATGATTGGCACCTGTTCCTTGTGCTTGACAGAGATCTTTAAATTGCAGGAGGATCCTGAGCTGTGCTTTCTACATGAAGCTCTATAGAACACTAAATACTGTCTGAAAGAAGGTTTCCAATGTCTTATATTGAACAGTCACATAAAATGAAACATTTTGACCTTGTTATTTCCATAAATGGACAAATGCAGTACCAGTCACCTCATTGTACTGAGGTGTTTCAGAGATGTGCTTAGTAGCAGTTTGCAAACTATTTGGCAATCTGAAAAATCTGGACAATAAATGCACACATTGAACTGTGTGTTGTTGTATATCTGTAACTGGTATATCATGAATCCACAGCTGTATTTAAGCATTCAGGAAGCCCACACAAAATCCTGTAAAAGTAATCCTTTCGTTCAAAACATTTATTTTACAAACAGATAGATCAGGACTTCGCTATGAAAGATTTTGCTCTTAATAGGCTATAAAATCAGCTATTCCCAGAGACTGCTGACTCTTCTCATTACCTTGTTTAAATCAAGAATTCTTTTGCAACTAGAATCTGTATTTTTTTTTTTTGAAGGGAAATTCACAGACATGGTAGTAACAAGGACTAGTTCAGCTAAAAATATACAATACAGCTTAATTAATGTGTAAAGCTGACAGAGAAATTCACTCCCTCTAACTGCTGTATCATTAAGATTAGATGCTGAAAAATCTTCTTTCCTGAAGGTTCTCAAGATAAAAATAAATCTGTAAGCTTTACATCTTTCATTTTTCATTTTTCATTTTCATTCAGTTTTACTGATTGAGCACAAACTGTAGGAACCCCAAGTGCATGCACACAAATGAAAATATGAAGTACCTTTTTTTATAAGCCTCAGAAGCTTTAGAGAGACTGTATTATTTTCACTCAGCAAAAACTACTTAAAAAATAAGAAGATAAAACCACATATGATAGCTGCTGAAAGAGGGAATAATCCAGATACAGGCATTATGGCACAACGTGCCATGCAGTTTCAATCTGCTACACTTAGTAGACATCAGTCACAATAAGCCCATTGTGAAAGGTTTTCTCCAATTTGTATAATTTTTAGGAGACCCTGGTGACAATGGGAAATACATATATTTTTTTGAGGGGGTGGGAGAGCAAACAAACTGTCCTTGCCATAATTGAAACAGTTGTTGGTTGATAATTCTTATATGGATCCTAAAATGGAGATTTCCCAGCTGTGCTTGATGAGATTTATCATCTCATCTAACACCTATAACTCCCGAAGGACTGTTCCAAATCTCAGTCCTGAAACATGAGTGGATTGGACCATAGCAAGTGTACAATTCACAGAGCCCCCATTCAGGCATTGTGTGTCAGCATTTGCCAGCAGACAGCAGTTGGAGTGAGTCAGAGACAGACAATGACAGATTTAGCGTCTTGCTCCAGTTGTAAAGGCAGACCAGTGCACATGCACAGACTTATAGTATGAGGAAGATGCCAAGGAGCTGCCAGTGCCTTCCCACTACAAACAGCACCTGTATTGCCAAATGGTGGTGCTACTCCAGGGCCAGCTCCTTCCATGGTACCTCCAATTTCCAGAGCTTGACGCCCTTTTCTCTGGGGGTAAGTAGGTGGCAGAATTAAAAATTAAGGTCCCAAATCCCCCTCTCAAGTGAACAATTTGCTTGACAACATGATGCTGAAGCGTTCTCAAGTAAGCTCTCTGCTCAGGAAACAGAAGCCGTTTCATTCAATTGTGTGAGTAAGAGCACACTCTGTTGTATGGATCAGCTTCCAGAGTCTGGCCTAGAGACTCAGGTTAAAGATTTCTTTAGCCTTATCTGTCTGCTATTCTGAATTACCTTCAGTGAAATCTTTTCAGTGATGCAGGACTGAGAAGTTGATTATGTCCCTTAAGTGCAAAGACCTGCATTTTTCTCATGTCACATTTTTCTGAGATCAAGTCAAACTTCTTTGCAAACAACAGATTCTTTTCTCCTAATCTTACCAAAACTCATTTGTTTTCAATATTCTATATGAATGTTAGTTAATTTCCATGGCTTGCACTTGTGTGAGATGTCCTGTGCTATTTTTTCTGCCCTCAAAGGTAATGAACAAGAAATGGTGGTGGGAGTTTCTTCCAGTTCCTTTTCACACTGCTGTGGAAAAAAATGCCCCTTAGAAAAAGCCCATCAAAATTGTTCCTGTGAAAGCTGAAGCTGTAGATACAGCCTGCCCAAGACACTGTGTGTATTGCCTTCCCAGATCAAAGTGTAACTGTGAATTTCAAATTGATCTTTGCTCGTGGATTTACTGTGCATTGAAAGTCTATTAAAACTTCAAATCCAGAAACAGGCCTCCAGCAGTGAGTTAACAAAGCCTCCTTCAGTCACTTACAAATAAAGTCCTGCTTCAAGAAAACTATAAGGAAAAATAGCTTATGCTAAATGTTGTGTACATGTTTTGTACTTTGCTGTCTAGTGGCAGTAAGGGAAAAGTAAGTGGAAAACTGAGTTAGAAAATCCAGGTGGTTGCCTGGGAACTTGAATTTAGCTCTTTTTTTATGTCAGTCTTTGAGGACACTAATGTATACTGTTATTTTATTTATTCTATTTTATCATGGACAAAAGAATTGATCTTTTACTGTTATTCTCTACTTGGGAAAAATCACTGGTTATTCTGGAGCTGAAACTAAACTTTAGAAATTACATACCAAATTTCATCCTAAGCAAGTAAAGACAATGTGTTAAGTAACCAAAAGGAGAACTCTATAATGGAAAGCTCTGGGTGACCCTAATGAATAAGAATACTGTGAATTATTTTACTAAAGATATTGAGAAAACTACAGAGTTTTTACATTTTTCCTGCTTTTTTTCTTTAATGCCTCATTTATTGACTTTGTTCTTTATCATAATATAGAAAAAATACTGGAAAACAAATGATTGATATGTCATGGTTTTAAAGAGTCAGCATCTGAAAACTTATCATGGTGTTATCTGAAATATTATAGTATTGCCCTGAAGTATGAGGGAAGATGTGCCTGAAGTCTCCACAGAACTCAGTAATAACTTAATCTGCAGGAAGGGTATTATGTATAACATAAACCCAACCACCTTCTCTAGTCCAGGGACCCTCATGCAGACATACATCTCTACGGGGAAAATCTTACTATCAATTTTGTGATAGTGACCATTGTTAGCCTGCAACAAGATTTTTGTAAATACTATACTCTCACAGTTTGGCCTTTGTTCTTGGTGCCATTTCCTGTCTTTATACCCTGCCAGATCTTTTTGCCTCTCAGATGTTCCAGACAGACTGCTCAGAACACCGCACAGCTCACTTATTTCTTCAGCTTCAATGGCAGAGCCCCAGCTGAGCAGGAGGAAACAGAAAAAAGAAGCACCCACGACAGTTGCATTTTTTCAAATAAATATATGGTCAGCAACATTACAACAGCTTATTTTATATTAAATTCAGATGTTAAATTATGTCTTAGCATTAATGAACTACATTAGATTAGTTAAAGAAAGTGCTGAATTTTGTGGAAGTGAAAAAGTATTACACAAAAATTCTGGTATCCACCGTTTTTTTTTTATCTCCTCCAAATATGCCTTTTTGATGGTGTGCTTTCTTTAAAGAGACTGAACTGCTGGTGATTAATGACCAAACATTTAACCACCTTTAGTGACTGCCCAGGTGCTGTAAGAGACTGGACTATTGGTGCTAATGGCTCAGTGAGTTTTGCTAACAATGCGCAGAGTGGCCACCCAGGCCAGGTGGTGAAAGCAGGAACATCTGATACCTCAGGCTACAAGCTGGGTGTTAAACAAGATAAAGAAAGATGTAAACACTTGATGGTGGGATAGCCTTTCTTTTTCCTTACACAAATGACGTAGTTGTGATAACTCCACACCAAGCCTGAAGGTATTCATCTCTTGTTGAGGAGCAGTAATGGGCTATGTGGTAGTTTTTAGTG
>WEIV01025424.1:0-11698 GCA_013390005.1 Calyptomena viridis
TTTTTATTAAGTTAAACTACCCACCTCTTCTTTTCACTCTTCTCATACTGTATCTGTTCTGCTCTTTTTGAATTTGTTTTGTTAACTTCTAAGTTGGCAACATGGCCAGACTACACCTGGCTGAACATCCTTCCTAGTCAGTGGTCTCTGGTCCCTTTGCCTTGCATAATTTGCTGGTGGGTTAACAGGCTTCACTACCTAATGGGCCAGAAAGGAAAGCTTTAGCGAAAGACTGTCATGGAGGATGCCAGTACCCCATGGGTGCTGAGTATGAGTACAACTTCAACAGCAAGCCAACACTACATCATCCCTAGTGCACCAGGGTTATTTTGTCTCTAAGCTTCCTTTCAGGACTGTCTTGAATATCAACCCCTTTGGTCTTTCATATCAAAATCATTAGGCAAGAGGTATGTAAATGTGCTCTGATTTTATTATGTGTGATGTGCTATAAAAAATGAATGTTGTCTGCTACAGATACTGCCTTAATTATCAACAGCTTCCAATATGCTCCATGGAAAACAAACACACATACAAGCACAGCTGTGCAGGTCTGGGTTGGTAGTCTATAGAAAGCAGACCAATGTTGGCAATATGTAATGACAGGACAGCTAAACCAGTAAAATAAGCAGCGACCATGTATGACAGTTGTGGACTTTTACTCTGGAAAGCTGGGTACCTACTTACAAATATATCTTCATCCCTGGATATATTTGTGTAGAAGAAAACATAACTTCCTTAAAGCAGACTCTTTAAGCACGATGTGATGTTAATAACAATTAGTTTTGAACAGCAGGTATTTCCTAAGGTAATAAATAGAGACCTTGGTAACTGTAACCTTCAATCCTCACAAAGGCAAGACTCCCATGAGTGACTGTGAGACTGTAGAGTTAAATGCNGAATATGTCCGTGCTCTTCATGACCAAAATTTCAGTTAATTTGAAAACTATTTCTAGCTTATCTTTAAGCAGAGAAAGGACATATGTAAAAGTACCCTTAAATAAAATTTATGTTTAGTACTATTCGGCTGATTTTTTCCACAAGTTTTACATAACATTTGTAGTGTCTTTTCCTCTCTCTGTTCAATAAAACTTAAGATAAATGATCTAATGTGCTGTCTTGTTCCATTACAGAGTAATCCCCAAATATACAGAATTGAAAATCAGATATTTGCACTGCACATTTACATTCAACCTCTTCTATTTCCAATAATTAGTCTGGATTTTAGAGAACTAAATGATTTAGTTATTTTCTCTGATACATAGTTTCAGTCTCTCTGTTTATTTGAGAAGAGAAATAGGTGAAAACTATATTGGTAGTCAGATTTATTTAATGGAATCACATAATACTCGTTATGCTCCCAGTTTGCCTTTAATTTCTCTCAAGCCTATAGTCTGACAAACTCACAGATTTGCCCCATTTTTGCTGGCAAGGTAACCCTTTCAGTCTGCAGTATTTGACTGTTCCATTGTGCAGACAGAAACTGAACAGTGCAGTTCCATGGAAAAATTACTATAATGCAGTTTTTCTACCAGCTTTCACCAGAGATGGTGTTTCTAGTGGAGTCAGAGGGGTTCAGCTAGATTAATCTCTTTCAGAAAAATCTCTAGTCTTCAACCCAATCAACTGATTAGTGTGAAAAATAAAAAATCTCCAAACAAATCTGGGATTTTAAGCATCATTAGAGTTAGGTTCCCCGACAAACATTAAGGTGAGCATAGGAGAGAGATTAAATAAAAATTAATTAACTTTTATATGAACAACAATCACTATGGATTGGCATAGCTCTGCTGTTCTACTTTGTGGATTGCAATATACTCTCCTACTACATGAACACAATAGGCACAGTTACTGTTTTGTTAGGAGAACAAAGAGTGATGCTTTTTGATATGTTGACGATAGCGGGCAACCCACCCTGATGATTTTTTCTCCAACCTTTCTATGATAGTGCAGACATACCTTCATATCTACCAAACATGGCAGGGAGGCAGACATGCATTTAGGCACAGGGCAGTGTGTGAGGGTTTCTATTACACTGCAGGAGACAAGTGCTGAGTCTACAAAGATGATCACCTGCAAAAAAATCCTTCAAGATTCAAAAGGCAACTGTCACTTGTGTTTTAAGCAGAATTTCCATGAACAAGAAGTCTTTGTTTTCTTAAGAGATATGCACAAAGGCAGCTACTGGGTATGCAACCCAGCAAACACACTACATCATAAAGTGCATATACTGCATAAAAAGGAGGGAGACTTGTAAAGTCATCTTAGATTTGAGAATATCTTGTAGAGCACATTACTTGAAGAAATAAGACTATAATAAGATAGTTGACTTTAATGTTACTTTATCTTTTATATTTCCTTTTTTTTAGATTTTTAACTAAAAGACATTTAGTGAACACAAATTGTGGCACCACCATCTGTATAATGTTTTGTTGAATTACTAGCATACTCTGATTATTAGACTACATCTATTACTCAAAATTTAGGATAGCTTCCTCAGTACCAGTCTCTTTGTAGTCTTGATACAATTAGGTTGCTATCCTGCTGTGTTTGAAGTAAGTTAGTACCATTCGGCAAAAACAGGTGATTAAAAAACCCTCAGGTAGCTCTTGTCCCAGTGCTACTGTCTCCTAACTGGGAAACTGAATTATCCTGGCTCAGCAGCAACTCCCCATCCTACTTGGACTGGTACTTCAAAGCAGCTGGTCTCTAAGGCTGTTTACTATCTTCCCCCAGGCAGGAACCATCTTGTCCATAGCTCCAGACTGATTTTTTTAGTTGAAAACCAGGAGTAGTTCATACCTCAATAATTAAAAACATTCTGAAGACTATGGCCACAGCACTGGGAAAAAAAAAGATCCCATCTTTCTCACTGTATATAAAATAGTACTGCTTTTCTTGCCTAGTCAATATAATACAATATTTTTAAAAAAGCACTGAAAACTGTATCTGAGAATATGTACACTTTACTCTTATTCTTTTTCTCCTTCCCTTTGTGCTTATTCTGCTTATTGAGCTGAGAATGCTTCACCTTTCTTCCTCTGCACTTTTCTTTTGTAGATTCCATTTATATACACCCATTTATATCTATTTAATAGATGATAGGAAAACATACATGCATCAGAAACAATAATTTAGCTTGAAACTATTCAGTGCCTTTTTTATTTGACATCTACATTGGTAAGAACCAAATAGACATAACAGTTTATAAACAGCATTTAGAATATGAGGTGATAAAAATATGGTGTTTAATAATAATAACACCTTGTATCCTCTGCAATAATTTTCCTTTACTTCTGAAACCGATATCCAAAATACGAGAGATTCTGGAGGAATAAAAACCTCATGAGTGCTGTTTTATTTTCCTGTACCTCATAGTATCAATTTTCTCAGATGATTAAAAAAACCCATACAAACTTTTCCTTATCAAATACATATTCTTTAAAATACATAATACTCTAGTCATTCTCATCTTTAATAGAGCAGTGAAAGCAGAAAATGGTCAATGGTTTAGTAATATTTGGTCCTACAAATACTAATTCTATTACTTGAAGAGTAGAAAAAAGTAGAAACTTACTAGGTCCTTTTAGACTGTATCAAAATTAAAGGAGTCTTGTCAAGGAAGGAAAATACAAGAAGCAGTATCTTCTGAAAAGCACATCTGTGGCTTTTGCCACTCAGTACTGTGAGGAGCCAGTTTCTTGGGTTTATTTCTCATGCTACACTGAGCAAACCAGATTGTTTTCCTGCTTCTATTTGTTACCCAGTAAGCTGAAGATACTATTTCTTGAAAGCCTTATAGACAGGAAGCATCATGTCTAAAGTGTATTAATTTAGTTATACAATATTAATGTAATTATTAATAATTTAGATTGCACTAACTCTCAGGAACACTGTCTGAAATCAGAATTTAGTTGTTGCAGGCACAGGGACTCAGAGCTCAGACTAGTTTAGACTGAATAGAAAGACAAGAAAAGGCGGAGAGCAGGAACACAAATTTGTACTGGGAGCACTAGAATGGATACTAGATCTCAGTGTTCATCTATTTCCACTGGTGCTGTATTATAATGTTATCTTGCAATCTGATCTCTTTGTTAACAGCCATAGTCTGTTTTGAGCCATAAATCTGTGTCTCAAAACCTCTCTTGGATATATCTGTCTGTCTCCATTTCTTTTGAGTGCACCTTGCTTTCTTCTTGCCAGTCCCTGTATATCTGACAGTTGTTTGTTGCAACAGATATTCACTCCCTTAACTAACAAACAGTCACATTCATCCACACAGTTTATTTCTAGGACTTCATTTATCCTGTTCTTTGGCCCTGGATTCCTATTAGCTCAACTTTCTTATCCTTTAAAAAGTCTTAAGTTAGACAAAGGCTTGGGGTTACAGTGAGTTTTCAGAGATTTCTAGTATATGCCCTATGCACACAGAAACATTACTAACATACGCCTTTTTATTTGCTATTTTAACAGATTATAGCAAAGCAAAAGCTCAGTCTAAAATAGGAATCCCTTTAGTAGCAGGAAATGAATCCCAGACATACACCAGGCACTGCAGAGTCCCGCATCATGGCAGACACATCATGAAATGTGACCACAGGAGATACCATAAATATGCACTGGTATGTATGGCTTTTATGCAATTTGGTATTTAAAAAAAAAATTCTTCAATACTAAGCAACTTGGCCAAGTAGAACTCTGCTCAAATGCTCTGCTAGGAGTGGATATATCATAAGAAAGAGGCATATACATATAATATTATATATTATACATATATATATGGTATACATATACTCCAAGAAAGGGAATATTAAAACTAATAAAAATATAGACACATCATTGGTTGGTCTTCAATATAGAGCTTAAAATATACAATCTTTGAAATTGCTCCACACAGAAGTTGCCTAATGACCTTAGGATATGTTTTGCCTACCTAAGTTCTGAGTTTATTGATTGTATTATCCTGAAAAGAACATGCAATCCGGATCATCACTGTATCTCTCATATGCCTTGCACACATCCAGGGCAGTTTCTGTTGCAGAAAAAAGCTTGCCATGCAAGCATTACATGGATCCTAAATGCAATCGTAAAAACAAGCAAAGCCTAGCATGGGTTCCAGAAATAGGCACTATGGTTCACTGATTCTTTAAGCATCTAGTTATTTTCTACGCTTCTAGATATAAGTAACTTCTCTTTTCACCTCTTAGCTCATTAGCTTTTCACCTCTAACCTCTGTCCCCTGATAAGTTTAACTCAGCTGCTCTAAATAATTTATGCTGCTGCCAATTGCCACTGAAGCGTGGAGCCTTAGAAAGTTCTGCCAGTTGCAGACTTCAATTCAATGTTTCCTTCAGTATTGCTTCTTACCAGGACAAGTTCAGAGTACGTTTTCTCAATGGTCAGAAATTCATCTCAATTCATATACTATTTCCATGTAATACCGAATCAACACCCCCAATTCAACCAGAATATGTTTACAAACATCATATACATAGCAGAGTACCATCAGGTACTCCTGAGTATTTATTTTTGCTAACACATGTGTTTTATATTGTCTTCAAACATATCCTTTCCTCATTGGGTATACATGGCACAAAGACTCTTTGCTTAATTTATCTGAATTGTGTCTCACATGTATATTGGCGAATCAGTTCTTAGGTAGCAGCAATCTCCACACAAACTTTGAAATGCAACAAAAGGAAAATAATTCTTCATAAAAAGTGAAAAGGAAACGCTGAAGAGTCATAGCTATCATCTTTCCTATGATCTGTGAAAATTTTAGGAAGATAATATGGATAATGCTATAAAATATGATGAAAAACATTCAGCATCTTCCAAAACACCAGAAGCTTCCAAACCCAAACATGAAAGAAAGACTTTTTCTGAAGGTTGAAATAAAATCTTTCAAAAATCTTGCCAATGGAAAAGAAGTTGCCAATTCAATCTGATGCAATTCAATCAGATGCAATCTGAACATGTGTAATCCACAACTTGGAAGTAGAAAATTGGAGTTTCCAAGGAGGGAAGAGAGGCTCAAAGTCTAACTAGGTAAATACAGTGATTCACACTGTTTAACAACTGCATAAATGTTCTGGATGATGGGATCAAGCACACCTTCAACAACTTTGTAGATGATACAAAAGTGGAAGGAGAGGTTGAGATATCAGATAGATGACTGTGCTTCAGTCCAGAGAGAACTCAACAAACTAGGGAAATGATCTGACAGAAACCTTAAAAATTTCAGGAAAGGGAAGTGCAGAGTCCTGCAACTGGGGAAGAACTGCATCAGCATGGCCTGGGGCTCAACCAGCTGGAGACCAGGTTTGCAGAGCCAGCAATGTGCCAACACAGCAACAGAGGCTGGGGACATGGTGGGCTGAATTAGTAGTGTTGTCAGAGGCTGGAGGGAGGTGATCCTGCCCTTCTATGCAGCACTGGTAATGCTGCACCTGGAATACTGAGTCCAGTTCTGGTCTCTCCAATACAAGAGAGACAGCAACACACTAGAGGGAGTTTAGTCAAGGGCCACAAAAATGATTAAAGCATCTCTCCTACAAGGAAAGTCTGAGAGAGCTGGGACTGTTTAGAGTCTGGAAGAGAAGACAGAGTCTCTTATCAATGTATATAAATATCTAAAGGTAGGGTGATAAGAAGAAAGAACCAGGCTCTTTTCAGTGGTGCCTATGACAGAACCAGCAGCGGTGGGCAGCCATTTACATATATATGCTGTTTAATCACTGGGGGAAAAAACGTAGTGCATTTGAACAGTGGAATGGGTTGTTCAGAGAGGTTGTGGTGTGTCCGTTCTTGGAGATACTGAAATCCTAACTAGACCTGGAAAAAAGCAGCCTGCTGTAGTTCACCATGATTGAGTAGGAGTAATGGACTAGATGATTTCCAAAGGTCCCATTCAACCAACCTTTACTGTTCTGCAATCCAATAAAAAGCAAGTATTTTCCCTTAACTTCCATTCATTATATTTACTCTGCAAAGTGTCACCATTTCATCATCCTGGCTCAGCTGCACAGGGTTTGTGGATGATTCAGGCTTTGGAGTGACTGTCACAGTGCTGAACAGATAGATATAACTGGTGATGTCATAAGGGTGTGCTATAGTATGCAGGGTGATAGCAGCTCCTCTGAGCAATCACAGGGAATGGTTTGTCTAGCAAACAACTGCTCATCTGTTGATGTGAAGAAAACTGTGTAGCACAGTAAGAACAGCTATAGTTTAAAGAGGATTTCATGCCATGTAACTCATTTTTTTCCTTTCTTTTCTTTGAGTCCACAAATACTTCTGGGGACATGCTGAGTATATAAAATATGTCTCACTGTATCCTTTTCCAGAGGTCACTGGTCATACATCATTACCTCTCTCAATAAAGCAAGAAATCGTCCTGACATGGAGTAGAAAGCTTAATGAGATCAAATGTCTTGGAATAAAGAGCAGCCTCAAGCTGAGGTACTCACCACAGTTTCAGAAATTTATCCATGGTGGATCTTCACAAGGAAGAAATGTTTGCTGGTGGATTGTGGTGGAAGAAGCAATATAGGGCCAGTGCTGCGATTGATGAACAGACAGTGGTTGTCAGGACTGTAATGTTACTGCACCATGAATTAATTTAGGGGTATGCTGTTAGCACAGCCAAATGCCTGATAGCAGGCAGAAGTAGAAAGCAAGGTTTAAATTTGCAATCTCTAGTATTAATATTCACATAATCACTGAAACGAAAGTATGAGTTGTAATACTGACCCTGACCAAACACTCAAGCACTGAGCCATGCCAACCTTTGTGCTGGTTTAACTTCAGCGACCATATTAGTTAGCAGAAAGCTAGCTCGAATGCAACAGCATGAGTTGAATCAGCCTTTTACTAGAGCACACAAATATGTAGAGTCAAGACTTCTGAACTACATGCCATCAATGTTTATAATCTTTGTCCTCCAATGCTTACCAGGAATACAAGCCAGCTATAAGCCTGGGGCTTGAAAACATATAAATGTATATCAATACCTAATAAAACTCAAACACACGTATTTGCTATACTCCAACACCTCGTTTCAGTTTTCCCTTACAAAGCCGCTCCTTACTAGATGATTCCTTACAGAGAATTAAAAAAAAAGTTTTTTGCTGGAGATTCTTTAAAGGAAGAAAAGTGTAAGCATCAAGCAACACGTGAAAAGCTCTATGTCCATTACTCCCTTGCTTTCTCTATATTTAAACTCGACATTTCAGGTCCCTCTGTTAGCTCTGGAATTCTTGTTTCTAGGTCACTGAACCTGGACAATGTGGAGGACTTCAACATAGTCTGCACTGTAGCAGAGCTCTGCACTTGGAACAATTATCAGAGTTTTCTTTGTTGATTAAATGAGATCCTACTCATAAGGAGATTTTAAAACCTCAGTACACTATTATGGTGGAGAATGACTGACATGTTTGGTTGTGGGGATTACAGCCATTATATGTACACTACAAATCAGGACCATTAAAAAAAATAAATGAGAGGGTGAAGAAGGGTATCCCAGATGCTAAACAAGACGTAGGTTCTGTTCACTACTCTGCTCAGTGATAGACTCCCTTTTCTCTCAGACTACAGGATCTCATTTCACTCTTGGTTATTTAAAATTGTGCATCCTGAACTTTCACAATAGAGCCATGAACTGTTTGTATCCATTTTTCCAAAGTATAAGTACAATTTAGAGATTACATCAGGCAAAAAGCAACTCCTTCAAATGTTCTGCAGAAAACAAGAAGGCATTCATCTGTAGATCTTGTTTTGCTGATAGTTATATCTTTAATCTCACTGACAAAAAGATATACTAGGAATTTCTAAAATTCAGTTTTGAAGAAATGTAAATCATTAACAATCACATATTTTTAAGCGAAGAGGGAAAAAATTGCCTTACAGCAGAATTTCAATTATGAATTTCTGTTTATTTTACCGAGCACCTTCTACACAACTGAACAGCTGCATAACTATTTTTACAAAAAATATTTGTGTTTGAGATCCACTATGCCAAGTACCAACATTTTCACGTAAGTTTACAGCGATGAATTTAAGCATAGGTTAATTCTAACTCATAGTGTCCGTATTCTTTGGGTACTAAAAAAGTGAAATCTCCCACAGCAGACAAGAGAAGCGAAATTTCTCCTTCACAATAGCTCTCTTCCACTTCCTTGTTGAGACTGCAAAACAACCTCCTTTTGGAGATGAAAAGCAAACTACAAATATTAAACAACAGGCTTTCACTACATTACCAATGGATGAATAACAACATTGGAACTTTGAGTACTTAAGCAAGAAAATTAAGAGTATAAGAACTGGAAAAATAACATTTCTCCCATTATATTAGCAATTTCAACAGAGAGAGCCTTTCAGGCCTCATGATGCCAATTGAACAATACCCTCATCAAGTAATTTGTAATCCTACCAAGGCCACATCTTATTTCAGCTTTCACTTAGAAACAACAAGCTTCCAGCCTCTTTTAGTGTGGAGAATAGTGATAAAAAACCATCCGATTATTAAACTTAAAAACACATTGTTGGTTTTGATAGAAATTTGCATTATTCAAGGTTAGCTTTACTAGCAAAACCCCAAGCAAGTATTCTTTTCTTCTCAAAAGTCACTAACCAAACACAAAAGACAGAAAATTTTCCTTATATTGCCATATACTCTGTGACATTAGCATTTAGACCCATAGTGAGTTTCTGAAGTGAATGCTCATATTACTTCTCTTACTAGTTTAGGACATGAACCAGTTTCAGGGAGTATGAATTATATTTCTTTTGAAAAACAGTAAATGGAAAGACCTTTTTCTGTGGTTTCCATATGTGTTCAAGCCCCAAGTGGGGCCACAGGGCTGATGAACAGGCAGTATGAGCATGAAGTTCTCCAAGACAATAATAAACACTGTACTTTCTTTCAAACATTAAAATTTGGAATTGGTAAATAGGTGTTAGCCTATCAATTTCTTTATACACCTGAATGTACTATTATGAGGAAGAGATGTATTGAATAAATTACATGCACAAATTACTTTTGGAAAAGGAAAAATACAAATTCATATTCCTGAAGAAAAGGCCTTGAAGGCCCAATTTTTTCTGTTACAGAATCCCGAACCTGAAGCAGAAATACCAGAGGAAGTGATCAAGGTAGTCAGCCCATTGGTATGAGCCACCAGAATTCCAGAATGAGCCCAGAATGCAGAACCAGTAAAGATCCTTCTGAAACCAAACACCAGAACAGTAAAATGCAAACAATACCCTTTGAAACTGGAAACTAGGAAAGGACTTGAATCATTAATAGAAACTTTTCTTGAACATGAACTGCAAGGGCTCTGTAGACAAAACAAAAAGAAGTACCAGAAATTGAGCTCATGAGAACTTCTTGCAGCACTTATAGATAAAGGCAAGTCATGCAAGTGTCCTAATCACCAGTGCCAAGTTTAAAGTAGCTGCAGACTCCTCTGTTACTGAGCTGGTTGAGTTTGTCTTGGGGCTTAAGGATTGCTGCAGCACAGCACGGGCCTGGGCCTACTCAGATTAGCTGTTACACAGAAAGGCTTTACCTCATAACTGGAAGGGTACATGGACTTAAGGAGATTTACTATTTCACAAAGACAAAGGAGTTTGGGCCAGGAAAGAAAAGATGCTCTCCGTCAAACTCCTGATCCTCTTTCTAAAAGAGCAATTAATGGAAAGGAAGAAGTCCTCATCTGGACTCCTAAATGCAGGAAAGCCCTTCAGGAATTGACACATGCTTTAGTAACTGCTCTTGCATTGCAACTACAGGACTTAAAACCTTTTGAAGTGTTTGTGCATGAAAGGTCCCATTTGGCAATGTGAGTTTTTACTCAACAACTGGGATCCTGGAAGAGACTTGTTGCATCATCTTCTAAACAACTTGGTGATGCCAGCAAAGGATCATTGTCCTGCCTTGGGACAGTAATGGCAACAGTTCTCCAAATCTAGAAAGAAAATTAACCTTGGGAGAGCAATTGTCGGGTTTTGTGCCCCATACAGTTAGAACACTGTTGGAACAGAAAGGACAAAGGTTATCACCAAACAGGATGTTAAAATATCAAGCAGTATTCCTAGAACAAGATGATGTGGAGTTAAAATTAACTAACCTTCCGAATTCAGTAATGTTCTTAACAGTTGACCCAGAACAAGGGGAATTGGCCCATGATTGTTTGCAAACCATTGAACAGGTGTACTCCAGTCAACGTGACCTAAAGGACCCTCCTTCAGAAGAAGTGGATTGGGAACTTTGTGGACTGGAGCAGCTTTGTGAAAAATGGAACCCAAAAAGCAGGGTGTGCAGTGGTAACTCAGCATGAGGTAACAGAAGCCAAAGCACCAACCCCCAACACATTGGCTCAGAAAACGGAACTAATTGACAAGAGTGTTAGAGCTCTCACAGAGTAAGATTGTAAATATATGGTTTGACTTGAAATTAGCTCTACAGCCCATGCCTGTAGAGCCATTTGGAAAGACAGAGGGCTGTTAGCCTCTCAAGGATCCCCTGTGAAACACAGACAAAAAATACAGATATTGTTAGAGAGGGTGCAGCTACCTCAAAAGGTGGCAATAATGCATTGTAAAGTTCATCAATTTGGAGCGGTAACAATAAATATTGGAAATCAGCTGGTTGACAAAGCAGCCAAGGAGGCCACCAATGGAGGGCTGAATAAAGTAATGT
>WEIV01025424.1:12118-23991 GCA_013390005.1 Calyptomena viridis
CCAGCAAAGGATCATTGTCCTGCCTTGGGACAGTAATGGCAACAGTTCTCCAAATCTAGAAAGAAAATTAACCTTGGGAGAGCAATTGTCGGGTTTTGTGCCCCATACAGTTAGAACACTGTTGGAACAGAAAGGACAAAGGTTATCACCAAACAGGATGTTAAAATATCAAGCAGTATTCCTAGAACAAGATGATGTGGAGTTAAAATTAACTAACCTTCCGAATTCAGTAATGTTCTTAACAGTTGACCCAGAACAAGGGGAATTGGCCCATGATTGTTTGCAAACCATTGAACAGGTGTACTCCAGTCAACGTGACCTAAAGGACCCTCCTTCAGAAGAAGTGGATTGGGAACTTTGTGGACTGGAGCAGCTTTGTGAAAAATGGAACCCAAAAAGCAGGGTGTGCAGTGGTAACTCAGCATGAGGTAACAGAAGCCAAAGCACCAACCCCCAACACATTGGCTCAGAANGCCCTGCATTATCTTCTCAGTGGTGTATCAGCCAGGATCACCTGTTTGGTGTGGTCCTGGTCACTGCTAATGTCAACAAGTTCCAGTACCAGTGATCACAGTTCCAGAATAAGTTTTGCACACATTTTAAGAATGGAGACTGTTGGTAGGGGGCTTGGAAAATTTCTGGTAGCACTTCAGCACAAGGACTACACTATGGTTTGGGTCTTCGCTCATAAACCAAAGGCACAGGGTATCATGTAGTATTGCCACAACATCGATGGGTAGCCAGATTATCCATATGATCCTGTCACTTAACAGAGAGGAGATGTCAGCATCCTCCTTTAAAGCTAGCATGATGAACATCACAGGCACCACGGTCCTTCCAGCAGAAGCAGTAGAGCTGTGCCTAAATTTTCCTTGATGGTCTCCCAAGGCCTTCATAACAACAGCCATTTTCATACTTGCGGGCCACGCTGAACTTTTTAGCCACAGACTTGTACACTCCAACAGTGCCAATGTTTCCCCACCAGAGCGATAGCAACTTTCTCAGACACGGATACAGGCAACCTCCTGAAATATCATGAGTACCAAAGTCAACATACCGTTCCTTGGCAAAAGTTTTCAGCTGTGATGCTCTACATCTGAAAACTTTGAACTAACTTTTGATTATTCCATGTCCCAGGGCCAAAGTTGTACCTGCATGTTAATGTATTCCCTGTCTCACTCTCTTTCTTTACCATTTTTTCTCTGATTTCCTCAGAGTCAGCAGAAGATTCAAGCCACAAGTACTGTTGTGTCATTTGGAAACATGCAGGGACAAACAGAAATACTGGGAGAAATTAAGCAGGAACAAGAATAAATGACTTGTTACCATGGTTGCAGTAACATGTACCACCATTTGCAGGAGCAGAAGAAAGGGCAGTGTGGCACTCCTTGGACCACTTAGCATTCATGGTCAAGAGAGCAATTTTTGTTTACACAGTTTCAACCCCATTCATGACAAATACATTGTATGTAGGAGACAGGTCTAAAATTTGGCTGAAGTATAATGCCTAAAGTGCATATAACATTAATATAGGATCTCAGCACCAACTGCAATAGTGGACCAGATTTTTTCCGAATATAGATCTAGTTCTAGTAGAGATATGTCTCAGGAAGATCTCTCTGCTCAGTAGTCCCATGACAATGCAACATTTTCTTTAGTTACTTTAAACTGCATATTCAAGCAGACAAACAGAAGCTAAATACAAAATAATTTTAAAACTTATGCGTTTTCCTACTCAGTGTCCCAAATTTAATTATCTGTAGACTATTTTAATCTAAATGCGTGGAAGAGTATGTATGCACATTTGTTTCTCTAAGTTGTTTTCTCTATCATCTTAAAAAGTTTAAGTTTAAATTAAATTATTTATTGAACAGTTGAGAAAAATAACTGCTTTTAGAGACATCAGAAATTGTTGAGTAAAAGGAGAAGAAAGCAATAAAATCAATAACAGTAATTCACAGCTCATAGCAAATTAAAATTAAAAACCTGAAAAGAAACTACAACCCAAATTGGAAAATTTGTGAAATTGAAATTAACACCACTTTTTTCCCTTTATGTTATCCATGCTCATGTCAGGGCACATAGAACCCTTACTGTTCACACCTACAATCGAGATTTTGAAGTCAGAAGAATAACGTGCCTGAAAAGTAAAAACATGTAAGGATGACAACTAAAAAAACACAGAAAGAATAATTCTGTAGATGTCTTGCTTCTGGAAAGCAACCATATAATTTTCCAGTTATAAGCAGGAGCTCTTCTCATTAAGAAAATCTGATCATATAAAATTCTCCACTAGCTGAATGCTCAGAAAATGGACTCAGTAAGTTTACTGAGTGAGCAAAGTATATGTATCTGCATACAAAGTAAGCAAGGATCAAAGATAAGTAGTTATCTAGGTAAGTTTCCAACTGTATATTACCAAAACTGATCAAGTGATATCTTTGTACAAATAAGCATTTTGACCCATCGAATACTACCGCTATCGCCTAAGTCTTTTTTCACTGCTCTTAAAACTACTGCTTTTGAATAGTGGGAGGACACTTTGTAAACTTAGTTGGTCACCCTAGTATTAGGGTCTGAAGTCAAAATGGACAGTCTCTCATCTGGTGAAATAATTTTTTCCGTTATTAATTGGATGATAATTTAATCAGAATAAATTCCTTGCTTTATTGACTCCAGCTGTATGGTGTATACAGTATATCAAGTCTGATTTTTGGAATTGTTCTTTTTCTTAGTTGTTTATTAAGCTGCTGTACATGAAGTTACTACACTATTCTTAGCACTCTGCCTGAGAAGCCTGAGCTAGAAAAATTTTAAGAGTTTAGATAAGGAGTCCATTGATGTGACACACATTCTTCCCAGTGATCAATTTTTATGAATCCCTGAGCAGTGAATTGAAGTATTATTCCAAAGCAAACAACTAAACATCAGACATGCCATTTTAATCAGCACCACAAAAATACTAGGCTCTGAAAATAAAATAAATAACCATGACCATCTGCTGACATAGCCATTAAAACTAACCATCTCCTTCTGGCAAAATATTTTTAGACAATTCTATTATGGTTCATGGGTATATTTTGCTAACATTTGTTGGCAAAGTGTTGTAACGGTACAAAAAGGTGACCCGCAATCTGGCTGACCTAATGTTAATTCACCAAGGGAAGAATAAGGAAAACCTACAAATTTCTTTGCCTTCATTACCTCCTGCCTCTCAAATAAGATAGGAAAAGGACGTGAACATGCATTGCTTACCACAGGAGCTTGGACCTTCATGACTAAGGTTGATGCAAGCATGTGCTCATTATGCTTGTGGAAAGAAAATATATTTCTCCCAGTCCAAAAGAGATCAAAACCAAGATCTGGAACTTGTAAACTACTATGGAATCATAACATGAGTCTCCAGTCAGTCTAAGCCATAAAGACCTTTAACAAAGAGGCTGAGTCTATTTCACACGGAATATGCCCTTCCATAAGGTATCACCATGTATAGAGGGGACTGCAAGAGATCAATTTCCCCTACAGTTATTGATCCACCTCTATAAATATGTTCTGGTTTTTGTGACTTTCTGCACTGTGCCTCTAGTCATCGTTCAGACTCTGAGAAGACACTAGTGTATTTTATCACTGGTCCTGCTCTTTGCCCATATACTCAAGGAGACCTTCTACCTTCACAACAGTATTATTATTACAACAAAAATAGATGGAACATTGTTTTCTGGTCCTAGAATATATGTATTTGGCTACCAGACTTGTAACCTCTACTATACTTTTGGATGCCTTTTATATTATATTGCTTTCTATGCTAATGTTCTTGCTATGATTTATCCTCTGCTTTGGCACTATTATATTTAATCAAAAATATTTACAGATGTAAAAGTCTTGAAAACATATTAGTTCCATTTCTGTTATCAGAGAGGCATAAAGATACTTTCCTCAGTAAAGTGAAACTTAGAGTCTTGTGTTTCTGGCAATGTTTTCTTTACATGTATATTCATTTGAACTGATACAGACAGAAAAAAACCATTATGACTAAGTGGAGATTAAGACTGTCAGATCATGACTAGCAAAAGCACTGCCTTTTCATATTTTTTAAAACCACCAATTTCCCTCATTAACATTGAAATATATCACCCACTGTTTTGTTATAGGCACACACTTCACTGTTTCTTTGTAGTCATTAACAACATAAACTCCACTTTCAGCACTTTTCTAGCTACTGATTAAGTTATCTCGTTGAAAAGAATATCATGACAGGTGAGGAAGAGTAAGAACAATGCCTAGGAATCCCTTTGCTAAAACAACTTTTGAAGCTCTGAATAAAAAAGATCCAAAGCAGCTCCCACAGGAGTGATGCTATCATTGCCTTTAAGTTTAGAGAGTCCACTAAATACCACGCCTTAGAGACACCTTTAGATGTATGCCAACTACTAGCCAGTGGTAATGGTTGTGTCATTTCTGACCAAGAGGCTGTTAACAGGGACGATGGCAGCTCCTGCTTTGTCAGAAGGGCAGTGCTCATACCCAGACTTGCTCCACCACTCCTGACATTGCACTGTGTAGTCCCCTTCCAGGCAGTAGTTATACTGTTTGGAGGAGAAGTAGCTGCGGACAAGAAAAGGGCAGTAAGTACTGAGTGGATGGCCTACGAAAAAAGTGAATGCTGACCTCCTTTTTGAGGTAGATAGTAATTTCATGGAGCATAGATAAAAAACCTCAATAAACCAAACCAACTCAAACAAGAAATCCACAGTGGTTGCATTAAAAAAAAAATCAAGGAAAACAGAAAACATGTCTCGATTTACATTGCCCATTTCCTTCTAAATCTATGCTTTGGATCTCAGAGCACAATGAAGTTACAGAAAAACTTTTCTCACAGGTTCATATGAAACATTTTCAGTCTGTCCTAACTTTCCTGAGTTTGCTACAAAAACATCACTGAAGTGATAACACTGCAGCAGAAACGTTTTTATGATTGAGACCCCTAATGAGATTCAGTATAAGAAGAAAAACAAAAATTAAGAAAAAAAGCAAAATGACAATGATACCTGTAAACAGACACAGAAGAGAAGAGAGAATCTGCCATCCAAGATAGAATAATTATTTGGAAATTTATGCTGAGGTATCAGTAGGTCCTCACTACTTTTCAGCAGATGGCACTACACTCCTAGTATTGGACTTTATAATAAAACTATGAGCAAGTCACTTGGATTTCCAAAACAGGATTGCTTCCCTGTTTTTGCAGGCTCCACAAAGAGATTTCACACTTAGTGATTGTTTGAGAAACAATGGCTCAAGGTTGCCAAACAGAACTAACTCCTGCTATGAATGCAGATTGCTCTTAGATTGTCTAAGTCAGCAGATGTTTACAGTCATAAACAAATTACCAATTATTTTGCAAATGTAATCTGACTATGCTATATTTCAGGAACCCATTGTGAAAATAGTGGTGTCAGATATGACTAGCTATTTTCTAAAACACTGTTTGTAAGCAGTCAAACAATATAGAAGCTCTGGACGAAGAATAAAATTTCTTTTGGCATATTGCCATGGTTTAATGACAGGATATAATTTTAATATGAGGCTTATGAGACCACAAGAATTGAATAAACACATAGAAAGCTTTTATTTGGGGGGGGCAAAAAATATGTATGGGTTGGGGTTTCCAGGGGTGAGACAGAAGGGTTACCAAAGAAATCCCGGGAGGGCTTGGGGATCCCAGTGGGGAGTGGAGCCCTGGGGAATGGAACGTGGGGGATAGGAGGGGGTGAGGTTGTTACTGGCAAACCCAGAGAGCTGAGGAGGAGTGGTTGGATTGCTGCTGCCGAGGCATTGCCTACTGCTGAGATGGTTCCGGCAGCTGCAAAGGGCGGCCAGGGGGTTGCAGGCTGGCAGAGACTGCTCAAAGGTCGCGGTGAGATGGCAGCAGTGAGCAGAGTGGCACAGGTCCTCGTCTCAGCTCCACGTGGTCCCCTAGAGAGCCAGAAAAACTGGCAGCAGCCTTTTTATACAGTTTCAGTCCAGTCCTAGAGTCCTCTGCTCCTGCGCATGGGCAATCATCCATCCCCACCTCCTCTTCCCGCCCTGGAAGGTGTGATCTGCATTTCCATTAGTCCGTCTGGCAGTTCCACCTCCTCTCGTTCCCGCTGGAGGGAAAAGTTCTCTGTTTCATTGGCCGTATGGTCTCAAAATGGCAACGCAGCCCCATGGGGCACCCTGCTGCCGCACCATCACAGGGAAGGCTGGGGCTCAGGTGGACAGTGCCTGCAGCACACCAGGTGTTATTGGGAACCACGATCCTGGGCACCGCAGCAGCCCCGCTGCATCTGGCAGGAGCGGCAAGGCCGGCCCAGTGGCCTAGGGGAGCCCTGCCTGAACCAAGCTGGCAGCCCCACACCATGGCAGAAAGCCAGGAAAGAGCCAGGGTGGTCCTTGCTGGTGGCGCAGTGGCGATGGGCAGCAGCCCAGGGGATGCGCCTGCTCCATGGTGGAGGTGGCCCACGGGGGCATGGGGGCTGCAGCACTAGCGCAGAAGCCGGCGGCAGTGGCAGCCCGCCATGCCTGCAATCTGGCTTTTGGCCCTGGCGGCAGCAGTGTTGGTGATCAGAGCAATGTGGCCGCGGTGCAGCAGTTCAGTGGAAAGCTGGAACCAAGTAGCAGGGCCCCTGGCCTCAGCGGCAGCCGCGCTGACAGTCAGGGCGGTGGGGCCGCAGTGCAGCAGTCAGCGAACGGGACATGTCTCCACCACTCTGAACACACTCACACAGGCAGGGGGCACAGCACCCCTCTCCAGACCGGGGCACCCGCCAGCCCCAGCTCCCACACTGGGCAGATGCCAGCATAGCACAGAGCAGCACCGTGCTCTGCAGAGAGGGCAGTCCGCCCCTCAGACAAAAATAAAAGTTTTTTAAAATGTTTGACCAAACCATAACACATATACACCTATCAAAACTAAAAAGCAAATGCAAATTGCTTAGAGTCTATTAAGGTCTTACAAGTCAGACACACTTTTTAAAAAGAAAATAACATAGTCTAACTGAACAAAGAGAAAATGCAAAGAAGCGTTTTTCCTGCTGAGAACAATAGGAACTAAAATAGAAGAAAAATCATCCTTAGCTAGGCCTAGGACATGCTACATCTTTCAACGGTGAGGACAGGAAATTTCATGCAATCCATTTTGATGGCATCAGGCAAGCTCTAGGTGCAGATCAAAAACATATTTTCATTTTTTTAAAAAACTTGCTTCTTGAAGTAAATACAACTGTTTAAAGAAAATTATTGTATCTGATTAAGAACCCAACCTTTATAAAAAGAACCTCTAGGAGGTTTAGCACAGATTAAAGTAATAGTTTTGAATGCCACCTAATCAAAACCATTTGATATTATACATAAAAGGTACTCTGTGATTCATAGTAGATCATAGTAGATCTCCAAATTTAGTTCTTCAGTTCTTCTATTACACACTGGATGCCTAAACTGCAATACGTATTCTAGGTGCATCAACACTGACTTCTAGAAGACACAAAATCATTATTTGAGTCATCTCCAAGAAAGTAAGGATGTGACACACTGCTTTGCTTTCTTTGTATTTCACAGGAATTCTAAACAAAACTTTTCATGCTCTTTTCCTCCTGAGGCTTTCATGGTTTTCCTGCTTCTATGGAGACCAGACTCTCTAAAATGTTAAAGTAGTAAGTTCTCATAAAATGCAAATTCCAAATCTTTCCCCAACTGCAGTCTTGAATTATGAACAGAAATTTACCGTAGACAAGGAAAGGAAAATTTCTATAGACCGGTTACAAAAAAAAAAAAAAAAANAAAAAAAAAAAAAAAGAGAAAGTAGTACACTAGGGCAGCTTCCCAAATGTTGTAGATGATCAAAGAAAATATGTTACGACTGTCTATCTCAGAATTGGTTAAAACTCCTAATCATACGAGTGTACAATATGCCCTACATATATACTCTGGCAAAAGAAGCCTTAGTATTCTAAAATGACTGAAGCACAGCAGATGTATTTAATAAAGGTCTAATAATAAAGTTAGACTCAGAGCATAGATGCTTCTGCTTATGCAGAAAGCAGGACAGGTAAATTTTTTTACTGTATTCATTTAAATTTTAAACAGTTTTGCAGATTTTACCAAGCAGTTGGTGCAAGGCCTTGGTTGAACCTCATGAAATACTTAGCACCAGACCATATTAAGGTACTTGCTTATATTCCAAAGCTGTTCTTTACTGCATTTCATGGTCCAGCACCCTCTGATACTTGTTGCTAAAACTCTCTATCATCACAGTAGGATTTCTACAGTTAACAAGACTACTCAGAACCCAGGCTAAGTGACACAGATGTTCTGTATATATCAGATAATCTGAAAAGTAAAGGGAAGAATTAAAGCAATTTAAGCCAGTGTTATTCTTTTTAAGATTTCAATAGACTTCACATAAAGCATGAGAAGAATCAATTTGAATTTTGGAAAATATTTCTAAAAATCTTTTCCTCTGCTCATCACATAAAGCACGAGAAGAACCAATTTGAGCTTTGGAAAATATTTATGAAAATCTTTCTTTCCCTCTGCTCAGATGAACACAGATATGTTTAGTAGTGCATATTTCTTAAGAGTCAGCTTGGACATTGTGTTTGCTTACCAAGGGAGTACAACAGAAGATAAAACCAGATAAAAAAAATTGTTTTCTCTTTCATACTCAGCCATCTTACCCCAGATTAGTTTAAGGTTGCATCTTAGTTCCTTTCAGTATGGTCAGCCTATTTTGTCAGTTTTTCATCACACAGCTAGGTAAACACAATTCTTATTAACTGAGAACTAGCTAAAAGTAAAGCTGAGACCATTTAATGCTATGATTTGCCTAGTTAGCTGTCATTCTGAAATATGCAATTCACGTTACCTACTATATTTACCTCACAACCATTGTCATACAGCAATTACTTCTTTCCTTTTTTAATCTTTTTTAAGTTTCAGAGCTTGTTTGCCTATTACCTTAGAAATAACAGTGTTCATTTATATCTGTTTATATCACAGCTCAGACAGGTATTTTTGTTACACATGGCCTGAAACAACTTTGTTAGCTTTTTACTAACTGATTTGCTACCTACATTATATAGCATGCAATAAGAGGATTTAGTCCTGTAAGGTAGTTAATGCACTGATCTCTCACTTCAGTGATATGCACAGAGCTGAGCCAGTACCATGCTGGAAGATACAGCTTTTTGATATGCTGCTCCACATCAAATACGTGCTAATAAATACTAATGACATTTAGTAGATTTTCTGTGTGAACTTTCTGATAAATTCACCTTTAACAGAGCACAGCTGTTAGAAAAAGCACTCTCAAACACTACTTTCAGACACTAAAAATAATATAAAAAGGGAAATGCTGGTTTACAAATTGGCACATATTAAATAACTCTGCTACCTTTATGGTCAACAGAGTAAAGTCTTTGAGTTACATAAGCTTGGCTGTGTCTGTTCTCTGAGGTACCTGGGGAATTATGTAAGTTTTGATTTATTTTTTTTAATGTGCTGAATTTCTTCTGCATCTGCCTTGCTCCCTGTACACTATCCTAAATAATCAAAATGCTATTTACAGTCATGGCAGCATAGATTCCAGCACAAAAATTAATCTGATAAAAATCTGGATACCTTGCTGGAGGGTGATTGATCACTGATCAAGGTATTAACCTTCTACTACTTACCACTAAAAAAATCTGTAGGCCAGGTGGTACAGCTGTAGTATGGCTACAGTTTTTCCTAAAAAAAAAAGTCCTATTTGTCTTATTTTTTCAGTTAGAAAGATTTTTCTGCAGAGTAATAAGATCAATAATGCATAAACAAAATATATGGCACAACAAGACATAGAAAGCCATGAAACTGGATGACACAATCAAAGCCAAAGACTTGTTTATGTATTTATGATCATACATTTATGGTTATTATTTGGTAATTAAAGCAGTTAGTGCTTTAATCTAAAGCCTGAGATTTTAAACAGAGAAATAAAGCAATCATAGAATCATAGATTGGTCAGGGTTGGAAGAGACCTTTAAGACCATCTAGTCCAACTGTCAACCCTGCACTACTTCTGTAACCCTTAAAACACCAAACCGTATGACCTAGTGCCACATCCAGGTACTTCTGAAACACTGCCAGGGTAGTGCCTCCATTTCCCTGGATAACGTATTCCAATGCCTGACCACCCCAACAGTGAAAATTTTATTCTAATATCTAATCTGAATCTCCCCTGTTTCAGTTTATCCTCATTTCCTGTTGTCCTGTCAGAGCAGGCACAGGGGAAGAGACTGGTCCTCACTACAAACTCCTTTCAGGTAGAGAGTGATGAGGTGCCCCCTGAGCCTCCTCTCTTCGAGGCTGGACAAGCCCAGCTTCCTCAGCTGCTCTCTCACCAGTGCCAGTACAGGGGGATGATCACTTCCATGGTCCTGTTGGCCACACTATTCTTGATACAGGCCAAGATGCTATTGACTTTCTTGGTCACCAGGTCTTGACCGCCTGGGCAAACTGCTGGGTCATACTGAGCTAGAAATAAAATAAAGACGTTAAAAAAAAAAAAAAAGAAAGGAGGAAACAAGATTTCTTCCAAGCAGAAACTCTTCATTGTTAGAATGCACAGACATTGACTGGGAAATAACAGCCCACAGCACTCCAAGTAACTGACCAGTCAAGAATGAAAGATGCTTTATTACATTGGTTTCCAAATGTGAGGTTTTGAATTTTAAGAAGCTCAAGCTTATTTTAGGGAAGAGAAGCAACAGTTTTGCCAGAAGTATGGGTAATGGAAGATGATTCCATTAGAAGAGTAAATAAAGCAGTTGTTCTTTGTACACCCCCTGCTACTGCTTCCACTGCATGTACAGGTAGAGTAACACAGAAACACCAAAGTGGATATGAAATTTCACAGTGAGAAATGAACATGTACACGAACATAAATGAACTATGAAACCCTCTCCAAATGAAGAAAGTGCAGAAGAAATAAGGAGACCAATATTTCTGAAAACAAAAGCACAGATAGTTGGAACAGTGATTTCTGAGAAATTGTGTGGTGTGTGGGGAAACCTTGAAAAATTTGAAAGGAAATGTTTGGGGTTTTTTCCTAGACAAACAAGATTACAGCAGTAAAATTATCTAAAAGATGCACCTTATTAACTACATTTTCCAAATAATTTCAGGACAAGACTACCATTTTCAATAAAAGTTCTGCAAGACAAAGTGGGAACTCTCCTTATAAGACAGAATTATCCTATAAAGGAATATTTTGTGAAAAAAAAAAATTGCAAGTGAGTGAACATTACCAATTGCTCTTGGACTTTACAGATAAATACAATTTATCATATCATTGCTATTGTGACTGGATGGCAGAAATACAGACCTTGGAATCCAAAACCTGCTATGGTGCTAATGAGCCTTAGGCAAGGTTGCAAAATCAATTTTAGTAGACAGGTTCGTATATTTCTTTATAATACAGTGCAAAAATATTTCTATTTAAAATACAGTATCTGAAGAATAATAAATTCAGTTTTGAATGCCTTCTTTGAATTTTTACTGAAGTGAACTCTGAGCAAGCAGTATATTCTGGTATAAGACATTTAAGTTTCCGTTATCTTTTGGCATAAGGGGGATTCTACATACGGAAACCTTACTTAGCATCATTTTGTAATGTTCCACTAGTTATCTGCGATTTTCAGTGTTAGTTAATCATTAATTAATGATTTTACTAATTCTCTGCCTAACATAGGGCTACAAATACTTTGAACTAGCATATTACAAACTACTACAGTAATTAAAATTTTCAATTCGCTCTGTGTATGTCCCTGTGGTGATTTTGTATATGTCAAGAAAATATA
>WEIV01025425.1:10478-37618 GCA_013390005.1 Calyptomena viridis
CTCCAGACATAGACATCAAACATCCCACAGGATCACAGCCTTTCTTTTTCCAGCACTTATCTGCTCCAGCATGGAGTCTTCCAGTCTTCCACAGGTTTGCAGGTGAATCTTTGCTCCCTGTGGTCCCCCACGGGTTGCTGGGGCCCTATTCCAGTGTTTAAGGCATCTTCTGTTTCTCCTTCTCACCAACCAAGCTTTTCACTTCTCCTCTCCCTTAAGTGGCCATGATGTTCTGCCTAGCTTTTTTTTTCCTTCTCCTTCTTAAATATGTTGTCACAGAGGCATTATCAGCTGACCTTGGCTAGCTTGGAGCTAACAGTAGCTGTAGAAATTTCCAGCAGCTTCTTAAAGAAGCCTCTCTCATAGCCCCCTCAGCTAATAAACTCTGGCTACTTAAAGCCATAACAGAGAGTTTGGGGTGAGCTCCTCTCACCGGTCTGAAGCAATTATAGACTCATGCACCGCAAGGCTCAAGAACCAGTCAGAGGTGTGATTTATTCAAGAAAATCATAAAATATTAAGCTGAGAATCCAAACATGTCACCCTTTAAGCACTCACTTCATAACTTAGGAGCATTCACATTTTGCTTATTGAAAAAACCTGAACCAATCAAAAATGATGTTATGTCTTTTGGTAAAACCCAATATAAGTAGCAACAGGATCTTCTTCCTTTTGTATGCTGAGTGAACTGTCCAGTAATAAGCAATGGAAAGGAGTTATTGAAATATGATGAAATGATCTATTAATATTTTACTGCTATCATTAGAGATAAACATCTCTAAAAGAGAAATCTTTTGAAGATCCTGGTTTCTAAGTAGCTTGATAAATGCAAAGCCTGAACCCAAATACAGCTTATGTCCAAGACATATATTTTTCTAAATTTTTAATTGTAATTTTGACCAAAATTATCCTGAAAGACTGAAAAAAATCTAAAACTTGGATCAAGAAAAGAAACAGTTTTTCAGTTTGTTTTTTTGGTTTGGTTTGGTTTTTTTTCCATCAGCTAAAATAACTACAGTGACACTCATCAGGCTGACAATAAAGCTGGTATTGGATGAAATGGATCATTCCTTGTCTGTATTGCTTTACTTGAGAACAGTAGGAATATTTTATCTGCTTCCAGAATTATTTCATACAGGGAACTATGATCACTCAAATATGTTTGACTTGAAGTTAGAGCACAAAGCATTTAATGAAGATTTTCTGGTTTTATCTGACAAATAATCATGAGACCAATTAGATAGAGTGTGTTGGAGGTTCTTCACCCTATGATACAGAGTTAAAAATACACAGATAATTTCCCTAAAGTGTTATTTTCACTTAGTATTTTTCTTCTACAAAGGTTTGAAATACTTCAATGAGCTGGTTTTACATCAAGCCTATGAACAGTCAATTATAAGATCAGTTTTACAGATGGGAAACAGATATCCACAGTCTAAGGGATCTGCCAGAAGTCACAGAATGCTTGACCCACATCCTTATGAAGCTGGTAGTAGTCTTCACATTCATTTTATAGTTATACTTAAACCCATGGGGAGCTGTGACTAGAACTCAGTTAATTGTAGGGTCCTAGAATGAACGTGTAACTATTGCCATTACAGGAAACCCAGGTCATTTGTTACGCCACTGGAGCATCCAACTGATCCTGTCATTAATCACTATGACATCAGAGGACAGCTACCATATGGTGTAAAATAATCTCCTCCCTTGCTACAGAAATTAGATATCTTTAAAGACAAAATCATCTCTATGCCACTTGGAAAGTACATTAGACTTCTGCTTCCCTTTAAAATTTTGTCCTGAAAAAGCTGGTTGAGACAATTTGTGAGGGAAAAAGTGAGACCTTCAAGCACTGTCTGCAAGAGAAAAGGGGATCAACCAATGCACCTCTTGATATATGCAAGTCTTCACCCTAATCATACCAATCTGATAATTAAAAATCCATCCCTCCTAACGTACTGGGGAGACAGCAGGTCAGAGGCGATCATTGACACACTCTCACGCACGCACTTCTCCTCCTGTTCACTTATTTCCATCAAATAAAAAGGCTTGTTAAAAGTTCTCCAGTGGTGGTAACAATGATTTTTTGAGTATGGGACTTTTTCAATGATGTCCCAGCATGCATTACTCCACTAGAGTTGTACTCCCAATGCAAGCACATTAGTTACACAGTTTTAGTTTTGATGTTATATTTCAGTTCTCTGAATCAGTGGTGGGAATGACAGCACACTTTGGTGCTGCTCTTCCAACAGCAAAGTCGTTAGCAGCTTTCAAGATTTGACTAATCTGCTCTCACTGAAAAATACCTTTTCCCCTTGCGCAGGAAAGGGAACTCTGCATACCGGAATGCCCTAATTTGGTGCTAAGTTTTTGCAGCACAATCCGGGACAGCAAGTACATGTGTATGGCATATTCAAAATACCCAGCTTATTCAAGGAGGAGGTGCTGATGTCAGCCAGAGTGAAATATTAAGAGCATTATGATACTTTGTGGACTTAGATTTATCAGAGAGGACATTAAATTCCAGAGGCTTGTTTCCATTTTTCGTTAGTTCCTGTATCCTTTTTCTTCAATAGCTGCTAATAACTCACCTACTTGTAGGCTTTAGGTACTCCTTCAAGCATTGCATTGTGTTGCACTTTGGGATTTTGGCACCCATGTTTTTCTGAATTCAACCTTTAGTCTCCATGTAAAAGAAGCTGAATGTGGGATTAGAGGGAAGCACATCTGTTGTCAGCAGTCTCCATGCTCCTGCAGGAATATTACCAATTTTCAGAAAGCAAGTAAGCGTTATGCGCTTCCTTTGTGTGCACACATTGTAGATAGATTTTGGCTTGGAAAGATTTGGAACAGAGAGTGGGAGAGGAAGGATTTAATCACCGTCTATTTTGCTAATGGGAAACTGAGGCACAGAGTGATTAAATTCAACTAAAATAAACTAATATCATTTAAACAAAGGAAGAAATTTAATCAAGACATGAATCAGGACCACAGGATCATTCCTCTTTTTTCCTTAATCTTTTATGAAAATCTTTATGAATATAGTGGGTTCATTTCTTTCTCCTTCATCTTCATCAGGAGATTTGAAGCATAACTGGAATTCCTGAAGTTCTATTCAATCAGACTCAATTTAGCCTAATTATGAGCACAAATGTTTAAATAATTTTTTCTTATTTCTCCACCACATTAAGTCAAACACATGAAATCTTAGAGCGAATACTTCATTTTGAAAGAGAAAGCTTGTAGGAGAAATTATAATGCAAACCATGTGATGTCCCTTCTCTGTTTACAGTCTTGCTGAAAACTCTATTCCCCAAGAAAAAGATGGTTCCTCATGTATAACCAAGTCCAGATTCTTATTTCATTTCATTTGGTTCAAACACATTTCTAACATTTTGCAGTGTTTTACATACACTTTGCACACATACATATGGCTCTAAGTTAAAAAAAAAATTCTTCAAATCTATGGCTGTAACTGCATTTGACTTAAGGTGAATATTCACCAGGTAATAGCTCTCCTAGATCTGTATCGGCAGGAATGAAACTCAGCTGAATAATGGCAACTTGTTTAGATATTACTTACTTACATTGAATCAGTGTTTTAAGGCGATAAAAGTGCTGCCAACTGTAAGTCAGACTAACAATCTTCCATCAAAGTATTAGAACAGTCATGCAAAAGGACTACACGTTAAAGCAGAAAAAATACAATATCCTGGGATTTCTGGACTCTTGCAATTAAAGAAACAGAGAGGAGCTCCTGTTAAAGAGATGTGTTGCTCTCTCTTCTTCTAGTTGAGAATTTCCCAAAGCAGATCACTTCAGCTCTCTTTCCTCTGATCTACAAAATTGACTTTAAAATGACGTCTTACGGGGGCAATTGTGATGTTGATTTGACATCTACGAAAATATGTAATACAGAGCAAACATATTGATTGGAGCAGTAGTACATATTTGTGACTATTTACCTCCCTGGCACTTCTCCAATGTGTCAAGGGGGTAGCAGAGGGTTTGCTCAAAGAAAACAAGAGAGTGTTATGACAGGGATCAGATGTGTCCCCACAGAGCAAAATTGTGACCTGAAAGTTTTCTGACATGCACTAAGTCATCAGGAAGCTGAGAAATGTCAGGTCATTTGTCAAAACCAAGTTTTCACAGAATCACAGAATCTCAGAATTGGTGGTTTATCTGGTCCATCCTGCTTGCCCAGACAGGGTTGTCCATTGCACAGGATTGCATCTAGATGGTTCTTGAAAACCTCCAATAAGGAAGACTCCATAACTTTTGTGGGCAATCTGTTCCAGTGCACGGAAAGTTGCACAGGAAAGTTCTTCCTCATATTCAGGTGGAACTTCCTGTGCATCAGTTTCTACCCATTGTTTCTTGTCTTATTGCTTGGCATCACCAAGCAGAGCCTGGCTCCATCCTCTAACATCCTCTCTTCAATTACTTATAGATGAAACCCCCTCTCAGTCATCTCTTCTTGAGACTGAATAGATTCCACTCCCTCAGCCTGTCCCCATAAGAGATGCTCCAGTCCCTTAATCATCTTTGTTGCCTTACATGGGATCCACTCCAGGAGCTTCATGTTTCTCTTGATCTGAGGAGCCCAGAATTGGACACAACACTCCAGATGAAGTCTCACTAGGGCACCTCTCTCAACCTGATGGCAATGCTCCTGTTAATGCACCCCAGGATACCACTCTCCTTCTGCTGGTTCTGAGCAGGGTTTTGTCTGAGTATATTGAGACAACCTATTTTGATCTATCATGTCCAGTAGCAAGATAAAGATCTCTCAGCTGTCAGGAACTTTGGTTCAGGGATAAGGGACTAAAATGCTTGGGGGGAAGGGTAGTCTTGTTATAATGTATTTCTAATAATCTTAAATGGTCAAAAGCACTCCTGGTAAGATGGTTTCTCAAATTTAAAAAATACTTCCTTTTTCTTGCATAGATAGGTAACTAGAGCCTACACTGCTATATAAGTATGCAGGAGACATATAAATGTCTATAAATATAGCAGCCCTTAAATAAATAATATTTTAGAAATAAATATTTGATTTTGATAAATTAAATATTAACTTTTGATCAAAAATTTAATGTGTTTCATTATGTCATTTTTTTCTCTGTTTTTTTTAATTTTTTTTTGAAATCACATATTCACATCATTCTTACCTGAAATATAAATTTTCTTCTGTTAATAAGCTGCTTTTCTTTCCGTGTTTGAAAACTCTGTAACTCAGGAAACTAATTGCTTTGCAGTTTTATTAGGGGTTTTTGTGAGTATTCTACAATACTCATAAGTTTAAGTTATTTCAATAAGTAAAATTCTGTATTACTCCAGCTGAGATAACATTCTTTGGGTTCAGTGCTGATATAACATCTGGAAAACAAATTCATTCTACATTAAGAGGAACTCATAGTCTAGCTCTTCAAGTCCTAGGTATATTGTTTATGAACAGGAAATTCTTGCTACTTATACTTTTTTCAGATGTTTCAATCTTAAAACAATTAATGATATCATCTTCCTATTTTTCATGTAGTTGAATCTCCATATTCTCTGTATCTGATTAATTGTGTAATCTAGAGACAACATTGGAATACAGTGAATCTATGAAGAGACAGGCAGGGCCAGAAGTCTTCATGTCTTGCCTCTAACAGAGATCACCAGCAGAGTCAAGATAAGAGTATGGAAATGAACTTCTAGTGGAAAAGAGACTGAGCCTACAGCCATTAGCAGCCATTCTCTAGGCTGTTTGAACTTGTAGTTTCTTCCAGAAAGGTTATCAGAACTGCAACATATTTGCTATATGGAAATACAGGGTTAATCATTAATAGATATATTTGTATAGGAAGGGAAATAAGGGAAATTATAGAAGTACTAATTACCTTTGAGTAAATTATCTTTAACATCTGAAAATCCTCCCCCAGCCCATATGCCACAAGTCATTGAACGAGCCTCAGTTTTCAGCAGTGATGAAATTTTACGTGATGACCAGCACCTTTGGAAAACAGGTCAGTTCTTTCTGTCAAAGATTGGCGACATTTATTTCATCTAAAAAATTGTATTTATTAAAGTGTGTTTACCAAGGTGCCTAAGAGTGCAAACTAAAAGGAAGGCCTACATGCTGGGTGTGGGACATCAGTGCAAGTTAAGTAAGTCTTGGTCTAAAACTGAGAGCCTGGAAAGCCCTATTCAGCTGATGAGTATAATCTGAGGGTGGCTCCTGCTTTAGCTGTACATGTTTACAGATGGCTGATGACCATCTGTTGCTACAGACAAAGATGAATTTAAGACAGATACTTCACAGCCAGTCAAATGCCATGATGGTACACCACTTCCTATTTGGATTTCAGCTCTGCTTGAGAAGTAGTAAGGTGCCTGGGCTGCTTCTATGCCCATGTTGAAGCCTATATTAATCGACTATATTAGTGTGGCTTAGGAAGCAATGAGTTAGAGGATGAAAGTGCCAAATTTCCAAAGCTATTAGTTACTGAAATTACATATGAAGCTCAAGGGAGTTTAGATGTCAACACAGGATACGGCCACTATAAAGGTTCCTTCCTGAGAACTTTTATTACATCTAATTTCTTAAAGGAAAAATAGAAATAGTGAGTCATTTGCAGTATTTTTTTCCAGATAAGCATGAAATGCATCCAACAAATAGTAGCATAACCAGGTGCTTCATCCTATGTTATGTCTGTCAAGTCCACAGTCAGATACTTGTGTGTGGAGGAAGTGTGTGCAAAAACTCCATGTGAGAGGCTGGAGAGATATACAAAAGCTTGAGATACACTACTTCTCTATATTAAAAATAAGTCTGTGACACAGCATGATTCATCTCTTAAGTGTATGGCCAGATCATTTCCACTAGTTCAACATTATTATCACAGCCAGCACCTGCCATGATCATTTCCCTGTGATCTGAACTCCAAATGTACAGGTCTCTGGAAATTCAGTTGAAAGAAAGCTTCTCTCTTTTTTTTTTTTTTTTTCTGCAAGACTCCAGGGTATAAATTTGCATTTGGTATCTGTGGATGCTCGGGTCGTTCATGAGGCATAATGACGTGAAGGTCATTATTATAATATCCTGCTTCCTAGAAAACTGGATAAGTATGCTTAATCCATCAGGTCTCCCTCCACAGCATTCCCTGGTTTTGTCTAATAACTATGAGGAACAGCATAGGAATTCCTGACAGAATTTCAGACACGTTAGCAAAAATAAGGCTGGAACAAGACAGCTCTGCTGGGGAAAAAAAAAATCAACAAACTTTTCTGGGCTTGTAGCTCTCCTATTTGAACTTTGTGATCCCTAGACAGTCCAGCTGATTCCTCCACATGCCAAGTATAGCTGTTATTGTTCAAGTCTATTTCCAGAGAACATCACACCAGGCATTAAAACACAAAATGCATATTTATCATGTTACACACTGTTGGACAAAAGCCCACATCTGTTCCTTGAGCTGACTAGACAAAAATGGGGCAGAGTAAAGGAAATAAAATCACCAATACATATCTCTTACATGTAGAACAAAACCCCAGAAAACTTCTGACCTTTAACTACAGCATTTCTGGTTCCTCCTGTCTATGCCTCCATCAGAACACTAGTACATAAATGGCCCCACTGGGTTTTGGCTGTTTCTAAGAACTGAGAAAATTTTCAGTAGTGAAGAAGGCTGATGCAATTTGGAGGTCAGAGACCAAAATACACTTTGAAGGAAAGTGATTTGTAATCACCTTAGATCCCTATTCTTAACTCAAATTCTACTGCACACAAAGAAAAATGAGAGGATGAGTGTTTCTCAGCCAGATTGCTTGTCTAGGACACCTTTGTCTTCTGATGACCACAGATGAGGGCTCTGGCAAGGATCCTGACAATGAGAGGCTCTTAGGGCCTCATCTACATCCATCTCAAAATGCTTCATGAGGGGAAAGATAGTGTATCTTTTGCCACCTGCAGTAGGGAAAACTGAACCATGAGAAGTCATGTGCTTTTTCATTATTAAATAACAGTCCAGCCTCACATCCAATGTTGCAAACCCTTTTGCTTGTTCTGATTGATACAGCTGCTTTTAGCCTGAACAGTGCTTTGTGCTCTCTTGTTCTCATAGAATACTTGGGAGAGGTTCTTCGTGCAGACTTTGCTTTATTCTTGGTTTGTGATCCTTTTTCAACATCTCTGATTGTCTTTTGTTTTGCATTTTAAGACCATCACATGTTTGGAAAGGTGATCATGTCTTACTTTGTGCTGGCTACTACACAGGTCATCTGTTGAAAAGTCACAGATGAATACCTGGGTGCATCAGAGCTCAGGCTGCTGACAAGCTTTTCTGCATGTGCACACAAGACCATTTGGGATTGCATTTTATGAGTAACATTGAAAGGAATAGCAGAAAAAAAACCCAACCTAGCTCAAGTAAATATTTTATTATAATTTTTATACCTCCCAAACACTACTGTTTGCCTGAAAACATTTTTTCTCCACAAAAAATCATCACTGAAAATTTTAGTGAAAAGATAATTTTAAAAGCAATAAAGGCAGTTGTAATCTGTAAATATAGTCTTTTAAATTAAAAAAAAAAAAAAAAAGAAAGAAAAGATACCACAATTTATACATTCTGTTTGGCAAAACTAGGTAAAATCCATTAAAAATAAATTAACTGCTTCTTAAAATAATATTAGCCTTTATTTTGAAAACACACAGAATTAGAAGAAAGAGAAAAAAATAGCATCTTCAGAAGATTACAAGGTAATCTCATAATCCAAATACATATAAAAAACAACTCAGTGGAAAATACCTTTGTGATGCTGTCACTGCGTCCCATAAGTATTTTGTGTCTCAGTTTCCCCATGCAATGCTCACATTTTTTCTCTTCTGTCAGAGTCATCATTCCTTCAACTTCACAGGACACTGAAAAACTCCTCTCCAAAAGCAAAGGTCAGAGGTCTGGTCATGTGCTGCAAAAACGGGTAGTACTTTTACTGATAGATGATCACAGAAAAATGGAATTTTCCTGACAGTTTAAGAAGGTGATCCTTAATATTTTGATTTTTCTAAGAGGTAGTGAGGAAATATTACATTAATCTTCTAACCAGAAAAACCAAGGCAAAATGGTTTAGTGCTTGGTTTCTGCTTCTTTCTGTAGGAAATGACAGAAAATTAAATACTGCAGAGGACTGAGCCAGAGCATTTTGTGCAAAGTCTCACAGAAAACCTGTGGTAAACCAGGTCTTGGAAAATTCCTATCTTCATTTGTGTTGCTAAGGCTCTCTGAAGGTCGACAAAAAAAGGTGGTGACTTTTCATTACAGGTTCTAGACCAGTTGTGGTTCTCACATTCCTTTGGTTTAGATCATGATAGGTACCATATGCAGTCAGTCTGCCCTTCACAGATAAAAACAAAAAAGTGAGAATAATGCCAAGATTAAAAATAGTAATTATACATATGACTTGTTAAGACTTTTTAAAAACACGGTACTAATTCAAGGAATAATGTAGAAGTGAAAAGCATGGAGCAACCTGTGTGAACTATATTATTGAAAGACAATCAATATTCATCACAATTTTAAAAAGTAAAAAAAAAAAAAGAGAGACATAGTGGATTAATGACGTTTTGTTTTCCAAAGGTAATTCTGAGATCAGTGCATATTTGTATGCATGTTTCTGTGCAAGGGACCACTCTTGTGTTAGGACTGAGGTTGGGCCATATCTGGAGCCAGAACTGTCAAAGCAGAACCCTTGAAAACAGCAAAGTCTCTGGATGAGGGGAAGGAGTGAGTACAGACAGAGACAATGAGTTATGAATTTCTGCATTTGCATTCTGATGTAAAAAAAGGGGATTACCCAGATGGGCGTAGAAGCGGTTGATTTACTGAAATGAGAAGACACGGTTGCTTATGACTTACTCTGCTGATTATAAAGATTAACTTTATGAAAGGGCCCCCTAAAGGCCCATTGAATCCAATAGAGAGGATTCAGCTGATTTCATTGATCATGGATAAGCAATAAAACTGAATTTATGTAAAACCTTCCAGTGGCACATGTCAGGGACCCTCAGTGGAAACCAAAAGGGAAAATACCTGTCACAGCAACAACACTGCTGATTAGAGATGGTGAGAAAATGAATCATCAGTATTATCCCTGTGTTATCACCCTCTGGAAATTTTCAGGGAAAATGAAAACAGTAAAACAATAACAGCATAGAGAGACAGCCAGTCTCCCACCAACACAAAGGGATGAGGTAGTGGCAGGAGCATGCAAGGCAGTTTCAAAGATAATAAAGCATTCCAGTATTTTCTCAGGAGAGCTCACATTTTTAGCAAAGAAGTCAAAACTGAAATATTCTGAGTGAGAGTGTAACTGTTTCTTATAGATCCTGGAATACTTCCCTTAATAAGTTAACTCTCCTGGTCAATAGCCATGGAATGAACCATGGTCTTTTTTGTTTGAAAGTGGAAAGGATGCCATGGAGACAATCTTCCTCATGAAGTATGTAAGAAAGTCCATCATGGGACGCATAATATGTCTAAGGGTGATATATTAGAGAACAAGAAGTTAAAGAAGTATGAAGAACATTGGCCAGGTAACACAAAAGAATTGTTTCAGTCTCTTATCTGAGTGAAATTTTTTGATGTCTGTAGTCTCACTGTTTTTATAATCAAAGAAGTCCAGCATGTCCAACAAAAATATACTGTAAGAAGAAAAATCCTTTTTTGCTAAAAAAAAAAAAACAAACCCTTAATTTGAAAACTGTTTCAGTACTTTTTTAATCTGAGAAAGTTGAGCTAGACCACTGTTGATAGACTTTTTCTCTACATTTGGCAGAATAAGATTTCTTCTTCCCCAGATAGGGTTTCCAGTTGTCATTTCTGCATTTTAAGCTGCCAGCTGAATTTTGAGGGTCTGTTATTGTGTCTCCAGGGCTAAAAATGTTGCATGAAATGTTCCTTACTTCAGTTGAATACTAAGCAGTGATATACCCACTCCATTGCTAAGAAAGGTTAAGAAACACGGTAGCAGGGGTAGAGAAGGAGGGACAATATCAGTGGCGTGGATCTAGTCATATGTATTTGTGAAAGGAGATTAAAATCAGTGGCCGGATAATATCTCCGTGTTTGTATCTTGCTGAAAAAGCAGCCTTTTCCTCTCCCTTTGCGTCACTTGCAGTGTCACAACTGTGAATGCAACCACATGAAGAGAATGAAAATTTCAGGCTTTGATGGTCTACACTCTGCTTTCCCCAGCATCACATAGGAAAGTATGTGGGCTGTTCGGCCGAGCCAAGCAGGCACACAAGCAACACTCTGCCCTGGAGCATCACCTACTGCAGAGGATACTGGTGTTGTGATGCTTCTACATGGCACAGTCAGACCCACAGCCCTGATGAAAGGGCTGCACCATCCCACCTTTCCCTCTGCCTACACCTTAAGACCCTGTTTCTGAGGTGACTGTGAAAGAGTGATGGTATTAGTAGCCCATCTATTTGTCAATAATCAACAAAAATAATCAATAAGCAGCAAAAAATGCAGTGTAGTTGTTTCCTGAAAGATATGCAAAATGGCCTTAAAGATCGTTTTATATTAGCATTCAAAGCTTTTCATATATCCTGCTTAGAGGGATATAGTTAACACACAGCTTTTAAATAGCTCTCAGAACTGGTGACAAAAAGGAAGAGTGATATGGGACAGACACTACTGGGACTGGCTCTTCCAGAATTGAGAGTAGTGCAGGTGCTGAAGCTTTGACACACCAGTCACTCATTAAGAGCAGCAATGTACAGCATTGAGTTTCATGTCAGACATATGCAACCAGAACAGAGACACCCAGCAGTTCATACCGACTATGTGCTAAAATGGAAGCTGAAAGACTTCTTGATTCAAATTAGATTAGTAGCCTAGGTCCCTAACTAAATGTTTCATTGATCAGGAAAAAGTCCCAAAAGTCTTTGTGTACAGCCAGCCACAAACTACGAAAGCTTCCTGTTAATCTTTTCACTGTTTTTTGCTAGTTACTTATCACCTTCTTAGATCTTAGGATGAGCCAAACTGTAAAGTTTGTAGGAGAGTGATTATTTCGTATGTGCTCATATACTGGTAAGCATTGTAGGACCATAATTCTTAACATAAGTCTAGGTGTAATATAATTCTCAGCATTTCCCTTGGCTTAATAATGGTCAAATATTAAGAAATTCTTCCTTTTAGACCAGACTTCTTGCCCACAATATAACACTGAAGGTTTTCCTCTTTTTTTCCTTTCCTAGACTTCCTTTTAGTTTTCACTTTTAGTCTACAAGAAGTCATGGAAACGTAATGAGGAAATTCAGATACTCCAAGCATTGTCTTCAGCCAGTCAAAGACATGCAGTAGCCCTGCAATGTTCAGTTCTTTTGGATTTTTATCAATGGCTTCCATGAATCTTAGATTCAAATGAACTTTGAAGACACACCTAAGTAGCTAGATGCTTATCTGACCTGTATCTAACCTTCCAACCTTTTGTGGCTGACACCGTCACTTAATATCATCTGTGCATGTGTATGCACACTATAGATAGATGCATAGAAAATGCGAGAACATAATTTGCTTTTGCTCTTTTTACCCCTTGAGCTCCGTTTACTCTTCATGGAGAGGTTTATTCCTCTGCATCATCTGTTTCTGGGTCTGCCTGCCCTACGTGGATGACAGATTGAGGAGTATAATCTGTCTGGTTATATGCCAGGAAGAAAAAAAAATCTAATTTTAGTAAACAAGTGTTGATGCAAAAGGTCACCAAAGTCTCTCAACCCTTAAGAGGGAATTGGGAATGAAGCATTGAAAAGTGGGGATGTTGCCAAGAACATGATTCTGATAGCTTTACATACTGTCAATGACATGTGGGAGGGGCGAAGGCAAGAGGACAGAATCCTTGAAGGACAGGATAGATCTTGCCTCTGCTGATCTAGAGGAAAATACAATATGTATACACAACATATAGTGATTCTTTGCGGGAGAGGTAGTAAAACACAAAAGTAAAAGGTAAGTTCCAGTTATCTCAAGTAATAAATACTGTTTGCCAGATGGCAATTAAGAAGCTTTTGTTTTAAAAAATATATCTTTTTTCCTTTCAAAAATGAAATTTCTTATAAAGATACTGCTTTCTGAAAAAGTTCTCTATCCTAAAAATTTTCTGCATTCTTTTGCTTTTTCCTCTGGCCCCACATGCCTGGGCCAGCATGGCAGACTGTTGGAGAACTTTTTCAATATCTACAGTGAGAACCTCTTTGTTTAAGAGGTTGGCTAAGGGAACAAACAATGGAACTATTTCAAATTCTGCAACATGAAGTCAACACCAAACCTTTTCTTTTTTTTAAATGTTCCTTTAAAAAAAAAGGGAAAAACAATGCCCAAGACATTGATTTTCCTTCACAAAGAGAGACTTTAAGGAATTTGACATCACACACTCCCAGAGGGAGGAAAGCAAGACCAAGGACAATTACTATGTTCTTTTCTTGAATGAGAGATCACCCTTGATCCTTAAGATCCTACGGACCGAACTCAGCTATTCTAGCTAAGGCTGTACTAGTAATTTAATGTGCCCAGTGCTGGTCTAACAGTGTAAGTGCATAGACAGTCACATTTCTGTGCCTGGGAAGATTTCCTGGCACTGTTTCATTTATTGGTTCATTTAGAAAAGTTCTGGGTCCCTCCTTGAATCAAAGCACTTGTCACTTCCCAGCCCACAGACTGCCACATTCTCCAAGTGAGACGAATTCCTCAGTATCTCAGATGTAGATCTGCTGATAACAGGTTTGATTGATTTTGGTTACTTCTGGGAGACCCCATAGAAGTGATTCAGGGATTGATGTTTGAGAAGCACCCTGTGACCCACCCCAGCCTGCAACCCTGCACTCACTGTGTCCTGATTATTTTTTCCCAAATTCCTAAAGAGACCAGTTGATGTCATCCTTTGAGCTGCTGCGGAGGATAAAATACTGTTTGGATGTAATATATCGTGACACTTAGGCCATGTAAGATTTGTATAGTTAAGCAAAATGGTTTAAATTTGTCCAAAATAGAGGATGAAAAAACTCAAAGTAAGCAAGGCGAGGGAAACAAGCAGGGAGAGAAGAAAATCCTAAACACATTTCTGATAAGAAATATCAGGTGAAATTTATGTTAAACGATAGACAGACAGCAACCAGGATCTACTGCCCTATGTCTGCTGAAACCAGAGATATCACCTGAGACTTTAATGTTAGGCATAATTTGTATCCTGATTCCTTCCTTTATCACAATCTTTAAATTGCTTCACAGATTCTAGAAAGGGCCAGTACAAGCACTGTTTTAATAAAAAGCTCTTCGGTGGCTTTCCCTTTTCTCTCCTTTCGTGCACACACACACACTTGCTATATATAAAACCAGCTTGGTTAAACTGATAGAGCCAAGGTCATAATTTCTCAGGGAAATGGCAGACTAATGGAAAAAAAGGTTATAAATATAATAAAACATGAGTCCTGTGACATTTACCAAGGACAATAGTTTCATAATAAACTATCGGGCACTTTGAAGCCTTCAATTAGGCCCCCAAAAGACATCCTGCATCATCAGCGAGGAGGGGGGTGGGATCAGGAGATGGAGGGGAAACCAAGCAAGCTTTGAAACAGCCAGAGGAAAATATGCCTGTGGTTTCCAAAGTGGCCTGAGCTACTAATGCTCTCTGATGAGTTGAAGGATTAAAAGTTCAAAAGGCCAGGTCACATCAGGGCACCAAGGTCATGCAGTGCTGTGACCTAGGAAATACTGACTGGTCAGAGAATGAACCCATCCACAGCATGTTACCAATTAGTGTTTAATGACCAAATGTGGAATGCATTAGTGCTTCTGAGAACTGAATATGTTTTCAAAGGGTCCAAGATGTTCTTTACAAACATTCCTGTGTGGTTTGATTCACACTGTGTTTGGGGAAATCTTCAAGCTTTATCCAGACTACAAAGCATATATGTAGTGAATTCCAGTGGATGTAAGAATGGAACAAACATGGTTTAAATTTCTAAAGAGACAAAAAGTTTCAGCTCAAGGATCCAGGAAGGGCCTCTAGGAGTGAAAAAGGAGATTCTCTTGTCATTATTCAGTCACTACCATGCTTAGTACCTAATTCAAGACTAAAGAGCATGCAGATTCAATGAAGCTCTCAGGTTATACTAGATGAGAGCCTAGTCCATGCTCTGAAGGCCTTGCTAGTGTAGAAGCCTGATGTTGCAAACTCTTCCTATCGCATACATTGTTTTTACATCACATCACAGTTGTAAATTGCACACACCAATAGATTTTAGGGAGCATACAGGGGAAGAAAGGAACACAAACTCACCGGACTCCAAAGCCCCTTTGCCTTCCTAAAGTCCAAAGAAAAGGGCAAAGAGATTGGGCCAGAGTCAGTATGCTTCACTTATCCTTAATCTTCAAGTTCTCCCCCCAGTCCAACCTGAGTCTCAGTTGGTCTTCACGCTTCCTTTATCCTTTCCAACTCCATACCATTTTCTACTTATAACATTTTTTCTGGCCTTTCCTTTTCAGCCTTCTGCCTCATTTTCAACATTTTTTTTGCTTCCCTCTCCAGCTTCTTCTGTCTTCTGAGAAATCTGTGTTCTTTCTTGCTTCCCAGATTATCATGCGTAAGACTGACTCATCTCTAGGTCAAATATCGAGCTAAATTTTGTACCCACTGCACTTTGAACTATTTTTTCAACTGGGACTCAGCCTGGATGTGTATTTCTTGTGAGCTATACTACAGAAAGGGATAAGAAAGTCCAGTCTTAACTAATGAAGGGCAAAAGGCAAAAGATGAAGCCTCTTGCTTTTTGATTCATTCTGTTCCATATTTTTTATGTTATCTCAAAGTGGTTTATGGTATTTCCCAACATCTCCATCTGCTAGAGGGATGATTCTCTTAGTGTATAGGCTACAGAAAATAAATATAAGACTGCTTTCATTAAGACATCCTCAAAAATCTCAGTAAGATTCAGGTTGGGGAAGTGATGGCCCCATTTTGGTTGTGTGCTGTAATTATGTTTGGCTGGACTGTTCTTGGAAAGGCCAGCTAATTTCTAACCACCCCTGGGAGGTCCCAGGAAGAAGCACAACAACCACTTTAAGTCACAGTGGCATCTCTCTTCGTTCAGAAAAAACACACTGAAATGTTTCACATCTGTGGAAACAGAGAAACAGTGATGCTGTGCTCATTCCTCCCCCATTTAAACACAAAGGTACAACAGGTTAGTTTAAAACACATATGCACGACTTCTAGTTGTCAAAAAAAGTAGAGGGAAAAGACTGAATGGTCAAAACTTGGATGGGAAGATGATGACCTTCACAGAATCATAGAATTTGATAATGCTGTTACAGTAGAAGATATGGGAAGGTGTTTAAACAGGAGAGCACAAACCATCCAAGGACTAGACTTTGCATCCCTAGTCTAAGCCTTTCCGCCACAGGGCTGTCACAGAATCCATACACTTAATGATGTTTAAATAGTCCTTGTGTATTTTTGGATAGAACCCATTCCTGTAGGGACTATAAGATTTTGTACATCTCTACGTTAGGATGCCTGAAAAAAAATCTTATTATGGTCTGTTATTTAAGGAGCCTTGGGAAATGTAAAACCCGTCCTTTGGATTTATTTGGGCTCTTAGTTGATAGAACACAGTCAGGCACACAAATTGGTTTTTTTTCTGGTTGTAGCAAACAAGAACACTAAATTTTTAAGAGTTTTTGGGCTTGTTTATCTAACTATGTAATAGGTACTAGGAGTTGAACGGGCACTAGAACAATTTCAAAGTTAGCTAGCCTGAGCAAAAATTGCTTTTCTTCTGATTTTATCACTCTCTTGACAGTTGCAACATAAATCATTCATAGCTTCTCCACTCATTTATGGAATCCTCCAAACAGCATCCCTTTCCAACCAGGAAATTCACAACTACACGGGCATGTACCAGAAACAACTTTGAGGCACAGTGACAGGGTGCTACAATTCTGGATGAGTAACACACTTTTAAAATGTCTTTTTAAAACACTTTTAAAACCACACCTTTAAATGTCTACCTCTACTTAATTTTTTAAGGTTGTGTTTTGTTAAGACAACTGTCTTTAAAGGAACAGAAAGTGGCAGACAGATCAAAAGCTTCATGTGTATAAATATTCTCTATTAATAGGTTGAGTCTATTTCTTTTGTCAGAAAAAAACATCCTGCTAACAGTGGTATGAACTACCCATTATATTATGTTTCCATGTAATACACATAGGTAGCTATGTGTGTCTTGTAACACATACAATACCTCTTGACTCAGAAGGTAAGCCCAGCTGGCTTTCAGAGATGCACATTACAGACTCTTGAGGGTATAAATTAGGCCTCGGAGTAAAATACTGCCCATAGGTGACAGCACACTTTGTTCCTCCATAGTGATCTTCAGCTCTCAGTCCCTCTTTCATTAGAAAGGAAGAAATGCCAAGGCTGTCTATGGAAATTCAGACATCCAGAATGTGTTTTGAAAAGTTGCTTTTCCATATTTCATTCTAATTGCATTGGACTGTTTCTAGTCTCTAAAGCGCTGACGTATGTTGCGTACACAAACGCATCCCAGTCCCATGAAAACGTCTATCTATTCTGACACATTTCAAGTATCTGGATTCACAGGCACATCTCTGTGCTTTGTTCCAAGAGCGGTTTATGTGGCTGAGCCACCCAGCACCTGCTCAGGGTGGGCTCTCCACTTAGTTGGAGGATATGCACGAGAGCTACGTTTCAATAGGAGAGTAGAAGGATAACTGACTCAGCTAACACTTTCATTCAGGGGCTGTTCAAAGTAGCAGCTGCTGAGTGCCAGAGTGATGTTAATGACTGTGCACTCAGGCAACATCTTGTTAGGAAAAGTGTGAAATGTCTGCTCAGACTCTACTACACTGTTCCCTGAGCTGCTGGAGATCAGAGTTTGTGAGACACTGCTGTTAATTTTCACTGGTTGTGGGGACTCACAAATAGAGCATCAGACATTTCAGGAATCATTGGATGGCACTGAAGAATCAAACAAAGTTAGATTAGTGATAGCTATAGCTCCAGAGACAGTTTAATGGAATATTGACACAGGATAGACCAAAATCTCAAGAATTATTGTGGAATTTAGGAAGCAGCAATCTGATTCTTTGTTACACCATATTTTCTGTAAGACCCCAAGCAAACCTCATAAAGCTGATCTAAGACAATGGTCAAGGTAGATTGCAAGAGACATCCTTACTGACCTTAGCTCTGCCTGCTCCTGCAATGTCTGCTGTGAAGTGCAAGTTACCTTGATGCAAGTCTTCTTTTTTAAGAACAGGAATAAAAATTCTGGGGATCCATCAGATCTTGCCCCAGAATATCTGCATCAAAGGGCCAATGTGTTTGAAAGTGAGATACCAAAAACAGAGGCCAGTATTTTGGCCAGTATTTTGGCTTAAAACCAGTTGGTTTTAAGCACTTTTTCATCTAGCATGAAAGCAAAATCTTCACAGTTGTAGAAACAGTAGGACAGGCAGTTGTGACCATGTACTCTTACTTTCACTATTTCTAATCACAGGCTGTGCCCTCTCCAGTTCCCTAGTTAATGCTGAGAACTTTTGCAATGGATGGCAGTATTGCACTTCTACAGTACCTGGTGATTTCAAGAATTCCCCATTACTTACATGAGATTGTACTTGACAGACCATCACTTAAATAGAGAATGATACTTTCTCCTTCAATCTGCTCCTCTCCAGTCTGTGGCAAATCTGCTTCTTTCATAGGAATAAAATGCTGGTTTTAAAGGATCCTCTGATCTACCAGAGAAAGATGTAACATGTTCATGACTGAAAATCAAGGACAGGATACTTCAGAAAGGAAACAAAATGACAGGATGAATAACCATTGAGCAAGGATCCCAAGGGGAAAACTCCTCATGTCTTGAAATCAAAACAAAGGTCCAAAATTACTTTTTCTTTCTGTAGTGATTAACTGAGAGGGCCAAATTTAGAGCCTGTCATGCTAGGTCTATGCTGAAAGCAATTTAGATCTTTCCTTTGGGAGGTCACCCTTTGGAGGGAGTTCAGTCTTTTCCATTGAGTGTGAGGAAACCTACAGGGATTGTACTATTAACTTAGACACCAGACAGTACTGGATTTGGCTATTTTCCTGGATGAATGTTGCCACTTATGAATTGCTGGGATGATTATAAGAATAAATGGATGAAAAACAAGAGCCAGTAATAGAAAGGGGGGTAGCCTGGGTGGTCCAATTTTTTTTTTTTCAACTTTACATAAATTAGGAAACTTTTACAGTATTAATGCAACCCAATGTAGTTCAGGTTTCTCTGTATAGGGTGGGTACTGCAGGCAGCTCTCTCATCACCCTCCTGTGGCAGTGTATATTATAAGTTTATATATCCACTTGTATTTCATTTAATGTACAGTTCTGTTATCCCCTATTAGCCCTGCTTATGAATGGACTGCCCTGGTCTTCCCCTTCCCTTGATCGCACTTAGTTCCCTCCACCAGTGTCTTCCTCCCCCACAATCTCCCCGCTTTCGGGTCCCTCTGCCCCCATCCCAAATATGTACCCTGACCCCTCCCCTTCTTCCAGAACCTTCCCTGTCTCTCCAAGTTACTCGGTCCCTGGTTGGTTTGAGTACAAGGCCTTAGGCTTCCTCTCATGCCAATGATCCCTAAATCCCACCCCTTCCCTTCCCTGGTTGGTCCTTTCCCCATTTCCACCCCCTGTGTATGCCCCCCTACTTAAACCCATGTTTGAGAACCATCTTAGCTCTTGTGAGTTGGTTCTTCTAGAGGCATAGACCTCTAATAAAGGTTCCTTGTTACACCACCCACAAGTGTCATCTTTTGTCCTCTTCATCTGTCCGCCGGTCCTCCTCCAGGGACACCAGCTGGGGACTGGTGAACTGCCCTCACTGAAGAAGCCCCTTGCGGAGCGTGAGGCAGGACGTACCGCCTGGTTGGAAGCCCCTGAGTCACTGGGCGTCCCGAGCCCTTCTGTGAAGGGCCGATTGGCCGCCTGGTGCCCGAATCTGCCCAAAGCCCCTCCGGGTGGCTGTGAGCTAGTCAGGGCTTTTCCGGGTACAGCCATCTGAGGAGGGGCACCGCAGCATCCTCCCTTTCTGTTTTACTGGTATGACAGACATTTGTCTCTTATCAGTAGCTGGTGTGACAGACACATGGCTGCAGCTGTCTCTTCATCTTCCTTCTTTCAGGCTACTACTGCTTCCAACCCTGACACTGAAAGTGGAAGTTCTGGTGTGGTGATTGCAGGGGAAAGTTCATGTCAGCCCAGGCAAACAGCCAAACATTAAGCTCGTGTTAACACTCTTCCACCCAGGCATATGAAGAGCACACTACAAACACACAGATATGCATACACACAGATTGATATCAGCATTTGGTGGGAAAAGTTCCAAGAGCTGGATGTCAGTGGGTTTCATGATTCAAAAGAAAAAAGATATTAGAAAAAAAAAGAAAAAAAGAAAGAAGATAATACAATCATACACAGTGTTCTGGCTCCAGGTTGCTAAACTGGAGAGGGTTCAGAGAAGAACCATTGAAGTGATTAAAGGATTATAAACATACTTTGCAGAAATACTCAGAAACTTAATTTGTTTAGTTCAGTCACAGAAAACATTGAGGGACGACTTGATTATGGGCCAGTAGTACCTACTTAGGGAATTAAACTTCAATAATTATGTCTTTTGTCAAGCAAAAAAATATTTACCATCTGATGGCTGAAAGCAAGGCCAACACCTTTCAAAAATGCCAAGTATTGTAAACAGTTCCCATTACAGTTAATTACAAAGCAAGGTTAGGTTTTTTTTTCTCCATAAAATATTACACTATCTATGTTGATATGGCCTATCTCTTTCTCCACTCCCCCCAAGGTGCCTTAATTTGACTGAAGATATTAATTTTACCCAATAGAGATTATCTACATTGGAGATATCTAATTAAGCTTATTGTTTTGCTTCTGCTTACTTGGTCAGAAGAGAGAAATAGGCACCTTTGTGTAGTTTGCCTTACATTCAAGCCCATTTTCAACTGACCTCAACAATAAACCACATGAGGTGAAGGCAAGTTTAGACGACTTAGTTACAGGTGGAAGCATTTGAGACTCACATGTAGAGTTACAGAGACAGATGCTTTATCTCTGACAGGCATTAGCTCAGAAGAGCTTGTGGCACATTAGTGAAATGATTCAACCAGCTAGAGTATTGAAAGGTTTTCTTCATTCTGTTATAGGCCAGAATACTGAAACCCTACAGATGTATTCCACAATTCTTTAGGGAAAGCTGAAGTGCAAAGAGAAGTTAGAGACAGCACTTGTTAACTTTTTCTAAGATGACAAATTTCACCTCAAACTACTCCTGTTTAGCAGTGTGAGCCTCACTGTTTATGAAATAAACTGCTGAAAATTATTTCTTTGAGGATCCAACCGAGAACTTAAGCACTGCTCTACAGGAGACAGTGCAAGCAAACACTGAGAAGCACATTCTGCTCTGTTTATACACAATGTTATAAATACATTTATATGTTGTAGTGTATGGTCAAAACAAGATAATTAATGAGAGGGAAAATACGCATTCACAGGCTCATAGGATACATCCATTCAGAAGGGACCTCACAAGGTCTATAGCCCAACCTTTTGCTCAAGACAGTGTTAGCTGTGGTGTACGAACAGATTGGTCAGAATACTCAGAGTTTTATTCATTCTGGTCTGGAAAACATTTGAGGATGCAGAACTTATAGCCTCCCTGGGTGACCTTCTCAGTGCATTGACTGTCACAATGTAAATATTTCTTTTTATTTGCAACCCAAATCTCTGCTGTTTCATTTTATGCCTGCTGTTCAATGCTTTCCCAATTTGCAGAGCTAGAAAGGATCTGGCCCCATCCTCTTCATATTCTCCTTGCATATGCTGACAGGTTGACCTTAGGTTCCCCCAAAACTGTCTCCTCCATAGACTGAGCAAGCCTAGGTCCATCAGTCTCTGTTTACTGGGTGAGTGTTCCAGGCCTCCATCTTCAGTGTTGGTGGTCTTTGCTGAACTTGCTCCAATTTGCACATGTCCTTCTGATTCTGCTGGATAAAAAATACCCCACAGTATCTAGATGTGCTCTAAAGAATCTTGAATAGAGGGACATAATAATTTCCCTTGACCTACTACAAATGCTTGTTCCAACAGCACAGGATGCTGTTGGCCTTCTTTGCTGCCAGGACACACTGCAAACTCGTTTCCTTCTTACTGTCTGCATTTTTTACACTGCTGAACTGTGTTGTCCCTGTTGAGGTCCTTGTGGATTGCAGCCAACCCCTTGAGTACATATAATCTTTCTCTCAGTTTGGTGTCACCTGTAAACTTGTCAGCTATGCACTTTTCATCTCCTCCAGGTTGTCTTTAAGGATGATCATGCAACCACTTCTGACTGTCTACCCAGCCAGACCATAATGTCCTAACTTGGTGTCTTGGGGTGACTTTATGATATATCCCATATTCGTCTTCTCTATGCTAGGGGAAAAAAAAATTGAATCTTGTGCTTTTAAAACTGAGCCCCAAGAGCGGAGAGAAAAAAACAAGCTAGAGAAATCTTTTCAAAACGATTCTAATGTTTCAAGGTCAATTTTGCTNTTTGATTTCTTCTTGTTCTCTCCTGGACTTGTTGGGACATTGGAATATTGAAACCTCACTGGGAGGCCTTTTCCACCAGTCTGGCCTGGGGGGGCCCCCCATGATCGGCCTAGGACTCTAGAAGGGACTCTGGGTCTTCCACTCCTCCAGTGAGAGACTTGAATATTTATTGTTATATATATTATTTAGTGTTTAGTGTTATTATTATTATTTTTCTTGTGTGTTTGTTAAATAAATTGTTTTTTTCCCTTTCACTTTCCTTTGAGGAAATATTTCTTTTCTCAAACCTGGTGGCAGAGGGTGATTGCAGCCTGTTTTTATCAGAGAATATTTATCCCTCTGAATATATTTGTTCCAAACCAGGACACTTGGACAGAAAAATGTTGTGGAACATATCTAAAGCCTTACAAGGTGTCAAATTACATTAATGGTCTTCCCTTATCTATAAATCCAGTTCTGTTATCAAGGAAGGCAACTGGTTTGGTCAATCACAATTTATTCTTGGAAAAACCATCTTGACTGTTCCCAGTCACTAGAAGGTGACTCACATGGCCAAAAACATGATTCCAGAGGACTCGCTACACTGTTTTTCCAGAGACCAGAGGCTTACTGGCCTGTTTTTCTCCAGATTGATATTTTGGACTCATTTTGAAATGTTTGCAGAATTTTCCAGTCTATTGGTGTTCTACTCAAGGGAACGGCTGTGTAAAGACAGTAGTTGTTTATCTCAGAATTTATTAGTACTGCTGTTTGCCTGACTCAGGTGCAGCACCTTGAATTTTCTTTTGTTGAACTTCATTGTGGTTCACATAGTCCCACTGGTACTTTTCCAGGTCCTGACATCATCCCTCAGGTGTGTCAACTGCACCAGTTGGTGTCATCTGCAAATTTGCTGAGGGTACACTTGACATCACTATCTATATAATTGATGAAGATATTAAACAGTACTGGACCCTATGCAGACCCCTGAGGGACATCACTTTTCACTGATCTTCATCTGACCATTTAGCTGTTGACTGCTACCCTCATTAGCTGAGTGGCTGTCTCAAGTCAGCTTCTTTACGTTGCTCACCCAGCATTAACTCTCCTGGAAGAGAGACTGGGTTAATAACATATCATACCCTTTCTCACACAACCTCATCAGGACTACACCGGAATAATTTTGCTAGATAAAGCAGCACAGTGGAGGCCCTCAAATTGAAATCCTCTCTGCATTAACTGAAATAAAAAAGTTCAGTGATTGCCTCACTGGGCACTTTTAGGACATGCTGATGGAGTATGATATGGGCTAGCATCTCCTTACTCTCTGAAGCAACCAGAAGTTACATACTTCTGTTGGTACAGTAATGATTCCAAGGTGGTAAGCCATGCTGAATGGCTGGCTGTGTTTGCTTTAACATAGCATTGAGATAGCAGGATCACACGTCTTTTGGATTAGGGCTGACTGATATCTTCCCATTTTGGAAAGAGCTCATACCTGTGCAGATTCACCTGTCCACCTCCCAGCATGCACAAGGCTCTCCTGTCACTCAGGGTTATCTGCCCTAGCTCCAAACTGCAAACATGATTTTTCCTGAAAAAGTTTGTTCTGTTTGTGCCATTATTTCCTTTTGTTGGCTTGATGGGATAGAAACTGGAAACAAACAGCCGGCAAAATAAGCCCAGTCTTTCCACGCTCTCCTATCATAGTCTCTATGTCAAGGAATTTTCAGGACACTGCCTATATAGGAGATATCAGACCATACGGAGGAGGTAAAAGAAAGAGATTTGCAGGTTCAGAATGTCTGATTCAATATCCTTCCTTGCTTCCTCTACAGAAGCAAGGAAATACCATTCATTCCAGTTAATTATTGTTATTGTATACAGAGATATGATAGCATACTTCTGAAATGTCAAAAAAATCCCAGATGCAGGAGTTTTTTGAAGACTGGATTCCTGCCTATTGTGTGGAAAAATGAAATAAGGAAAGTGGAATTAACATGTTCTATCTACACCTTTAAAGGTGTGTATTCGCTGCTTTCATACTACTGTAGAATGAACAAGAAGAGACAAGTACCTTTGACTTCATTCATTTCTGTTGAAGAAGCTCAGAATCTTTCAGTATTAGACAGAAAGCATCTTAACTTTTCAAAGTACTCAAAAGATTTTAGTTGGTTGATCTGTGTTTTTTTAATGTTTTTTATTTCACACTTGAAGAGTTTATCTTTTATTAACTCCTCTAAATGTACATTATCGTACATAATTAAAGGAGAGAAGGTATTGTAGAGGCCATCTGTACCTTCTTCCTCTCTCCTTCCTCCACTCACAGGAAAGAATGAGGAAAATAGGAATGAATTACGTATTCACTTCTTGACTCCAAATGAGACTTAACTGAGACTCTAAATGGACTACTTTCTTCAGACATAAAACAGCAACAGCAATAGTAATAAGATGTGACAGCAGTAAATCACTTTCAAAAAGTCCAACACTGGCTCAAAAGTGATCTTGGAATCACTTAATAGCTTTGTTAATTCTAATTATTCTTTTTCCCTTTCAGGAGAAGGTCATAGTCTTCAAAGACAGCTACCTCTAGACCAAGCAACAAATCTCAGCCATTTTGGCTTCTTGCCTAGTCAAAAGTGTGGTATGAGTTTGTTCCAAATACATGTCACCTCCAGGCAGAAACCAAACAAGTAGAATTGCCAGAAAGACTAATGCATGAGGAAGTTATTAACATGTGAGAACAGGAAGTTATAAATGAAAGCTATATGGCAACCTTTATTTTGGAAGGTGTTACCAGCCTGGTAAATATTTGTGTAGCTATCTAGGAACCTGATCCTTCTTCCATAGGAGTCAAGACAGTGCTTACTATTGCCTTCACTAGTACAAGAGTCTAGCCATCAAATATTTTAAATAAGCATTGCAATTTTTCCTTTCTCAAGGAAATTAATTTTGAAAAGCAAGTACAATTGAGTTTACAGGCTGTCTTTCTGAAGGCCTTATGGCAAAACACTCTATGGTTTTCTAAGGAAACAGAACTTGTTGTCCTTTACAGATAGGTTTTGAAAAACACACATTAGAACCTGAAATGAACTGATGCCGAAATTTTTGGTTTTCTACTTTATATCCATCCAATTCTGTCCCCACAATAAGGCATGATGTGGGAGCACATGTTTGAATCCTATCTATTAATAGACACACAAACCCTCAAGAAGATGTGTCACATAGCTTGAAATGCAATTCTCCCATCAATTCTCCAGTTCATGTATTTTAAAATTAGAGGGGGGAAAAAGGGATAAATGGAGATAAAGATCATTTCCCACTTATGAAGAGCTCATGTGGATCTGGCCAAGGGCATCCAGCCCAGATTCCAAGAGACTGCTGCTGTAAAACAAAATTACTCATTTTAAAACATTTACTTGAAATACCAACTCTAAGTGTTCTTAAGATGAAAGAGTCTCTTTAGCTAATTTTAGACAAGGCTCTCCTATTTTGGTTGTGGACTGGAAGCAGAGAAAAGTAAAATGTTTACTCTGAGAACAAGAGTCCTGGGCCCTGAGCCCAAATACAGCTATCTCCCATTATTCTCTTACCAAATAAGATATATTTCCTTCTATAAGTATTTACATCACCCTGAAGTCCTGCAAAATGACTATGCAGCTAATTATCAAACAGCATATCAGTACAATCTGCTGTATTCTTATCTGCTGGAGTCTTGTTACTTTACTCAGCTGTGGCCTGGTGCTATCTAGAAGAGTCAATGGCAAAGTATATGAATGTGTAATGAAAAAAGGAAAAGGAGACTGGACCTGAGATCTAGATGAGGCCTTTGGCTTTCAAGATTGTGAAAACAAAGGAAAAGGCACTAAACCTGATAAACTAAGCTTGTGGCTCATAGGATGTGTGAAATTAGTAAAAGAGTGTGAACACATGTTAAAGAGGCCTGGCTCCAAAAATTGCCTGCAGATGATGATAGTAAAAGATCAGTTTTGGAATGCACGATAAATTCACAGGTTAATGATGTAGGTCAGGTACAAGTCTGTCAGAATGGGAGATGAATAAAAAATGCTGAGAAGGAAACGATTCATTCTGCAGATGAACAAGTTCTGCCAATAAAAGCTTTTGCTTGTGTCTTTTGGCCTGTTTTCTTTCTGTGAAACATGTAAAATAATACTTTCTCAAAAACAGGCTTGTTGTAATGATTCACTAGATGCTGCTTGTAAAAGTCATTGATCATAAACACCACTGTAAAAATGTAAGACATATTGAAATGATAAGCTGTAGGCCTTCTACAGTGCAGTGACTGTATCAGCAGACAAATAAATAATTACTTCTGCTAGGCCTTTGATACAGTCCCATACAACAATCTTGTCTCTTAGGATCTGATGACTAGACTGTTCAAAGGATAAGGAATTGGTTGGATGGCCACGTCCAAAGAGTTAGAGTTAACTACTCAATAGTCAAGTGGAAACCAGTAACAAGTGGTGTCCCTCAGG
>WEIV01025440.1:2356-14006 GCA_013390005.1 Calyptomena viridis
GAGAAAATGCTTCACAGAGAGAGACTTAAAGAGCTCAATCTGCTTAGCCTATTAAAATGAAGACTGAGAGGTGACTGCAGTACAGTGTATCAGTACCTTCACAGGGGAAGAACACTAGGTATTAATAGGCTCTTTAATCTAGTGGGGAAAGGCACATCAAGAACTAATGGCTGGGAGCTGAAGCTAGACAAATTCAAATTAGAAATTAGGCACAACAGAGGAGATGATTAACCAGCATCACAAACTACTGAGGGAAACTGTTTTCTCCATCTCTTGGTATCTTCAAAATCAGAAAAGAGGGTTTTTTTCAGGTTTGTTTTGTCTACAGTTTTATTTCTTAAGAAAAATGTATAGCTCAGGCCAGGTTCACGCATGTTAGAGGTGGTACAGGTGGATTGGAGAGCTCTCTTGTCATGCACTGAGATGACAAAAAACTGAGAGAACATAGCACAGTGATTACTCTGAGCTAACGAATCTAGCCCCTTTATTAAAGCTTCAATCTCAAGAGCCTTTTTTGCTTTCCGGTTGGCAGAAGGAAACACAGCTTGTCTTTTTTTATGTGAAGCACCCTACAGAAATATTGTTTCTTGTAAATAAAGTTATGTTTTGTATCCCTAAAGAGGTACAATATTACCATAATTTTGTCCTGGTGCAGCATCAGAAATTTAGTTTCAAGGTTTATGGTGCACATAGGTCAGCCTTTCAATGTTAAGGATCAGTATTCTATTTTAAATATAAATATATATGACATTAAGTAAGTTCTGATCCCCTTTCTGAGTTTTTTGTTTTGTAGAGTGTTTTCTGTTTGGTCTGTTTGTTTTAAAATGGAATTCATATTTAAAAATTGGGAGACAAAACACAAAGGAACTAGAAAATGAAACTAGATTAAAAAATGTGACCTGTGCTGCTAATGTTTTGAATTTTTGATCTCCAGCATCTTGAATAAAAGGACTATGGCCATTTTCTCAACAAGTTATTCTAGGAAAGTTGTGTACAGTGAACAAATATGGCATGAGCTCTGTTATACTACTAGACACTTGCTACTTTTCTCCTTACAAGCAGAAACTTCACAGGGGTTAGGACATGCACTCAGCATACTAGCCTGGAATACCAGAAATTATGATGATACAGACTATGTCTCCTATTATTTCCAGATAACTCTGTTGTGTTGTTGGTTATGGGTTTTTTTCTTAAAAAGTTGATGCTTAGGAGGATATTTACCATGTGAAATAAAAAACAGTCTGCAAGCCTGTCATTTAGAAAGATTCCATATGAGCCTTTGGTTCATTTTTTTTGCTTGTTTTTTTGGAGGGGTGATGTTTGTTTGTTTTTGTCATTTGTTTGGTTTTGGTTGTTTTTGTTTGTTTGTTTCGGTGGTGGTGATTGTTGTTGTTTTTATACCTCAGAGTCCTGGGATGCATTAGAAAGACCATTTCCAGCTGGTCAAAGGTGGTGGTCCTTGTCTCTCTCCTCAGGCCTGGAACACTGTGTCCAGTTCTGAGTGCCTTGGGACAAGAGTGACATGGAGTTCTTGGAGCAAGTCTAGTGGATGGATACAAGGATGGTGAGGGGACTGGAACACCTTTGTTATGAGGAAAGACTGAAAGAGTTGGGCTAGTTTAGTCCCAAGAGGAGATGACTAAGAGGGGAACTCACTAATGTCTGTCAGTATCTGAAGGGAAAGTATCAGAGAATGGACCAGACTCTGCCCAAGGGGGCCCAGCAATAGCACAAGAGGCAAAGGACAGAAACTGCTGCACAGCAAGTTCCACCTGGATATGAGGAAAAACTTATTTACTGTGCAGTGACAGAACACAGCAACAGATTACTCAGAGAGTTTTGGAAGTGTCCCTCACTGGAGATATTCCAGATCCATCTGAATGCACCTCTAGGGTGACCCACTACAGACCCTTCTAACCTTACCCACACTGTGATTCTCTGAGTAAGCACAAGCCCCTTCTTCTGGGTTTGGTATTTTCAGAGTGGTCACTATACTGCATCTTCCAGCAGATCTGAGTAGTTTTAAGAAAAGGACAAATATAAAGAAGTAGAAATAAATGAATATGTGCCTCAAGTTTACATTTATTTATTTGTGCATATTTAAAAATAAAATGCATTCCTGTTCAAAAGTTGCTTAAGAATTCATTCAGTGTATTTGCGATTTAGTCTAGATGTTTAATTATTTTTTAGAGGTGTTCACTGTTTATGGTTGCCATTTCAATGAAAGGTAGCATTTATTACATTTCATATATGTGGACAACCAAAGTGTTAATGAGTCTGACCTCTTTTTTCTCTTCTCACTGCATTAGAAAGGATTCTGATTGCAGAGTGGCCTTTTAAGATAAATAACGTGTTTTCCTTCCTTTTTTTTTCCAGAATTCATAGTAAGTCATTTAAAACAACTGATGTCAAGGTTATAAAGCAACAGTAAACATCAGATCATGATATGAATATGATTATGGCTGGAGTCTCTATTTTGGTCTCAGTCTCCTCTGAGCTATACCCAGACAAAGCACACATAATGCAATGGTGACACCAAAGACTTTACAGTTGAAGTTAAATTTGCTGTTACCAGACCTTATCCAAATGCCAATTTCTACAGGAAAAAAACCCTTTGATTTAAAAGGGTTTGGATCAGCATTTCAATAAGAATTTACAATTACCAACTTCACTTTTGTGAAAAGCCTTTGTGCCACATAGAGAGTATATTTTCAAAAGACTAAAGCTTAGACTGAAGAGATGAAATAAAGTGTAAAGAGTAATAGATGCTATCAACATATTTTTACTCAGCTTTGGTCAAATGTCTCATGATTTTCAGTAGCACTGGGAAACACTTGAGTCAGTTTCTCCTTTTTTCTAGCCTGTTTTACCTTATAAGTCCTGAGGATGCCATTTTTCCAAGGAGTAAGGGAACTCAATGTATTCCTGAAAAATGAACTTGCTTAAGACTGAGAACTTCTACCTAAGACAGAGAACTTCTACCTGTGACAACTTCATTTAGGTTGGAAAAGACCTTTAAGGTCATTGTGTACAAGTGTAAACACAGCACTGCAAAGCTCACCACTAAACCACGTCCCTAAGCCCTACATCTGAACAATGACTCTTTGGGTAGGCTGTTCCAATGCTTGACAACTCTTTGGAGGAAAAATTGTTTCCCTAACATCCAATCTAAACCTCCCCTGACTGGAGGTTATTTCGTCTTGTCCTATTACTTGTTACTTTTGCATGTGTTTGTTTTATTTTATTTTGGTTTTACGAAAAAAAAAATTGTCATCTGAATAAAAATAAAGTTTTAGTGCCAATTTTATTATGATACCATATTTTGACATATTTTAGAATGAAACATTATGGCTTTCCATTTCCAAAATATAATTTCTGTAATTTCCTTGAAAGATTAATCCTCTCCTTCCCGCTGCGTCTTCAAATGAAGAAAAAAGTTTAACTTTTTTATTTGAATATTCTCTTCACTCTGTTGTTTGTGGTTCTTTTCATTTTGTGTACACATGTTTGAATGAAAATAAATTAAAATAATGAAAGCTTTCTCATATTGATATGCATTCTCATATTGATATGTTTTCCTACTTTCCAACTCTGTAGTTTTCTATTTCAACCTTATAGTGAAAAAAAAAAAAAGGATATTCTAACACTTTGACTAATCAGTTTTTTATTGTATTAATCAAAAATTTTACTGGTTGACCTAGAACGCATAAAAACTAATTTCTTTACCAGACTGACTCAGAATGTGGCCTTAAACCTTCTGTATCCACCTTTTTTTAAAAAAAGATGGTACTTTTCCAGCATAGTCTTTCAAAATTTATACATTTTGAATGCTTAATTCTATATAGAGTTATATCTAATTTACAGCAGTATGACTCTCCTAAATACAGTGCTTTTATTGTGATTTACACCACTGTTGCTGAGCGCTGAATCACAACCATGTCTATATTTATGGTTTACACAATCCCTTTGGTTGTATGTAATTTTTACAGTTGAATAAAAATAGCATATCCCTACTTAAAGGACCTTATCATCATAGATCCTTAATTACAGCAATGTTAAAGTAACCTCTATGGTGGCCCATGAGCCAAAGCAACAATAAATAAAAGGGACTGTAAAGTGAGTAGCTCCTTCCAAAGGGAAATGTCAGCCTGCACATGGAAATGTCACCAGTGCAATAACATTTCCCACTGCAGCACAAGGAACTGAGTGGGAATGGAGCAGAAAGAGGAGCTGGTGTCTTTGTGAAGGGTGTGCACGATGAGAGGGTGTGGACAGAGCTGTGTGTCCACTGGCTAAAGTAGGAGAAGCTGCCAGGTGGATGATCAGAGCTACCCATGGGGCAAGTGGACTGTCAGACTGAGCCAATCTGCAGACTCTGGGCTTGACTCCTGGAATAAGTTTGATGGTGCCCTGTTTAAGAATTATTTATTTTAACTTGTACACAACACAGTCTTCTCTGGAAGGAGTAGAGCTTTTCTTTCACTAGATGTGTTCCTGTTTCTGCAACATGGAGAAGTCAGTCAAAAGAAAGTGGACATATCAGAACTTCACAAGCCTCTGTCTTCTGGTTTTGGTGATCACATAAGGTTTTGTCTGGAAAGATGAGAACACAGTGGCAGAAAGCAACTGTCCTACAAGAAGCCTTGTACACAAAAAATGGAGGAAGTTATCTCATTTTTCTGCAGGCAGCGTGTCTATCTGCAGTATTTTGTTTCTTTCTAAAACCCTTCTTCTATCTTCTGTAGACCTTAAACTGTGGTTTTGGGTTTGCTCTGGATCCAGATTGATTTTGCCCTGCCTCCAGCCACATGGGCTACACAGACAACCCTTTGTTCCTGAGTTTAAAGAAACACACCCTGGGCCAGACTGCTTCCCCTTTTGCCTCATACATCTGCCTCTTGGGATGCTAGATATCTAATCCCTTGTTATTTTTGTTGCAGAAAGAGGTCTTCTTGCTTCATTTGTTGAATCTGAAAGACCATGCCTAACACAGTGTCTGGCATTAATGAACTCAGTGATTATCTCTGTTCTGAGAGCAGCTGTAAGAGCTCTTGGAGCAGCAATACCAGACCACTCAGACCTAAAAGATAAAGGGAATCTGTAGATTTAAAGCATTCATTAAGCTTTGTACCTGTAAAAAGCAGTAACAAGACAGACGAAATTTAGGGAACCATTTATGGTATGGACTGAAACATGCTGAGCCACAACCCTAGGAAAGACTGTTAGTTTAGCTAGTATGGGGGAGTGGGATTTACACAGGGATTTCCAGACTGAAAATTTGCATAGTAAAACATAAACTGTATTGCATTATACACTAAATATACATGAGAATAGAACATCCCAACCTCAGGGCAACTGTATAAGACATATAATCCTCTCTGCATATGGTTTTAGTAGTGAGTGTGAAAAGGTTTGCTGGGACTTTCTTTCCTTTCCCTCCATCAGTTGTACTTGTTCAAAGGTGCAATGAGAATCAGACCCTGTGCTTAAAAGGAAATAAAAGGGGAAATCAAACCCTGCAAATGTCTCTGGCCCTACCCCTCCAGTCTGTGCCACATCATATTACTGAAAGATCCAACCTTATATCTCAAAAGAACTAACCTTTTGAAGTTGCTCACAGATGATATCTGCTGCAAATGTCCTTTACCAATTTTAACTCTCAGATTCCTAACCCAGGAAAAAGGGCTTCATTTTCCCAGCAGAGGTGAAACTTCCTTTTTTTCCTTCTCCTCTTGCTGCCCCCAGCTCCTTTGCATCTTTTCAATTTATGAAATGCTTTGAGATCATTCTAGGAGAAAAGCTCCATGCAGTATAACCACATTAGCTTGTAAAGCAAACAGAAAAAAATGGCCTGTTGGTCATAAACAAGCTGTCTGCAAATTTGTCATATGCTATCTATGCACTGGATCTTATTCAGGACTGCAAGATGTGGTGGTTTGTTTTATACTGATGGGCACTGTTGCCAGGGATTCCATCCCAATATAGATGTTTGTAATACACATCGTGTTTCAGTCTCTTCAGTCAGTTGTTGGTAATAGAGTTTGAAAGGCATATAGTGACAGTATAAATGCATATGGTATATCTGAGTATTTTGTTAAAAGGATGATGGGTCCTGGCTGCTTAGAATGCTACACAGACTCCCATGCAACCTGCATTTTTACCAACCCTCTCTCCCAAACTGGAAACACAAATAAGCTATACTGGTCTCCCTGTAAGTTGAGCGAAATCCAGAGGGCATTTCATCTGATCCATCTTTGAGTTTTATCGTAGAAGGGGATGAACCTGTCTCTGTATTTCTTTCCACTGGTTATGAGGAAAAGCTTCAGCTGATAAGCATAACACTTGGAGCTCAGCGTAATTGCTTAAACTTAGACCTAGTTCTATTCTGGCCAAACTCAAGTTTCCTGGGAGCAGCATCCCTTTGATACTATGTGGTAACTGCCAGCCCTTTTAGGTGCCTCCATCTAGAACGTTTCAAGTGTTACTACTTTTGCGTGAGCAGCTGGAAGTCCTAGGCTAAGATCGATGCTGAGGGACATTTCAGTAGGCCACAAACAGGCAACCTGTGCCACTCAGATTGTGGTAAAGCATGACATTTGGCCTCAAGTGGCTAATGGATTTAGACATCTCCCTAAAATCCTGTTCTGCACAATCCAGTTCTGTGTGGGCATCTCTGAAGTGCAAGGACACTTCAAATGTTGTCAGATTTCTATTTTCAGGCAACTGACTCAAACCACTATATGTCTAAATTTAGGTTTTACGTATGAGCTAGATGTCTAAGCTTGGAGAGCTATTGGTTGACCAGATATAGACATTTGCTTCATCTCTTTCTAAACCACTAATTGTATTGACTAGACCTCTACTCTCTTTAATGGGTACTTGGGCATTTACCTCGCATGCGGACATCTAAAATTAGATGTCTTAATCCCTGAGCCTAATCACACCACTAACTTTTAGATTCCTAATTAAGATAAATTAATTGAAAGCTACAGGACCTTTGCACCACTTTTGGCCTTCTAATGCTTTCATCTGCCTTTAGTTGGAAAGTGTAGATGACCATACTATCCTTTTTGATTCTGCTTTGATGAATTGCAGGAATTAAAAAAAAATGTTCCAAAGATCAGAAATTGTTCCTAGGTTTTCTTGAAAAAAACCAGTATTTTCATATACATGGAGATTTGCTTTGCTATTCTGAATGGTCATGAAATACCAACCAAAACTTCAAAATGTGGATTGCTTTTTTTTCTCATCAACAGTGCCTAAGCCAGTCAAGAGAGGTTTGGGCTGGATATTAAGAAAAAGTTCTTCACCCAGAAGATGGCTGGGCACAGGAACAAGTCATGGCACCAAGCTTGAAGAGCTCAGGAAGCATTTGGACAACACTTTCAGGCACATGGTGTGATTCTTGGGATTATCCTGTGCAGTGCCAGGAGCTGGACTCAGCAATTCTTGTGGGTCCCTTCCAATGCTGCATATTCTGTGATTTTGCTGTTCTATTAAAAGATAGCTACAGAAATGGTTCATTTATTCCACCCAGCTAATGGTACTGGCCAGATCTGATCAAGGATTTGGATAACCTTACTACCAGAGTAGTCAACACAGTTGAGAGTTGACTGTCAACACAGTTGACTGTTTCATGTCAACATAGAAATCTTGCTATTTTGCTTTTTGGTTGGTTGGTTGTTTTTTTGTTTGGTTTTTTTTTGTTGTTGTTGTTTTTGTTGTTACTTTGTTGTTTTGGTTTTTCTTGGTTTCAGTTGGTTGAGGGGGTTTTGTTTTTTTAATTATGTAATTTTTGCTGTCCTTGTTGTTCTGGGCTTTGTTTTTGTTTTTGTTGTGTTTTTGTTGTTTGGGTTTTTTTTGTTGGCTTTGGTTTTTAAGAATTACAAAGAGATAATTTGTTTTCTTGTTAAATAAAGAAGATATGAAGGTTTGATTACCAGCTACAGATAAGTGTAATGAAATTGAAAAACTGCAACCACCACATGATTAAAAATTTACAGTACACAGAATGTTCATGGGACAGGATAGGACAGAAGACTCAAAAAGTATTCAAAAGATTGTACAAATATTGAAAGTGCTCATTCTTGCCTAATTAAAGGTAATTTGTAATTTCTGCACAAAAAATATTCTCTAAACATTGGTGGTGTCAAAACCAAACGGTGCTTATCTACATTAGTTGTTTTTTTTTAGAAATACGTGATTTGATTTCTTCTAAGTGTCACATATTTTCTGTTTCAACAGCTGTGGAAGCTAGTGAGTACATTTGTTTCAGTTTTACATGAAAGAAACTGAAAAGGCCAAACTAAAAATGTATTTAACTTCTTACTTCCTTTTGAAATCATCATATAACAATATCTTTGGAGATGTAGCTATAAAGTTTAAAAGCAATATTCAGAGTACTTACTTTTACATCATAATGGCCAAAAATCAATTTCATTGATTCTGTGCTGGCTGTTGAACATGGAGAGCTCCTGATTCTTATGTCAGAATCTCTATGGGATCTGGGCAAGAGTCACCTGCCACCTGTAGACTTTCTTAAGGACATGCCTTCACTGTAAAAATGGCTCACTCCTTGTCTTGGGACCTAGCCACCCTTTAATAGAATCATATAATGGTTTGGGTTGGAAAGATCATCTCATTCAATTACCCTGCCAAGGGCAGAACACCTTCTACCAAACCACATTGCTCCAAGCCCATCCAGCCTTAAACATTCCCAGGGATGAGTTATCCACAGCTTCTCTGGGCAGCCTGTGCCAGAGCCTCACCAATCTTGTATCAAATTTCTTCCTAATACCTTAATCTAAACTTGCCATCATCATACTAAGTATGCAATAGTTTGGTACTACATGAAGGGAGATGAAAGGTCTCCTTCCAAGATATTAAAAATGTCAGTGACAGGATGGTCTATTCATAGGCCCAGTTCTTAAAAGCAGAATGATGTTGAATCCTCTAGGTTTCATTGCAAGTGATACACTTAATGGTCACAGCCATACCACCCCAGAAAATACAGGCAGAAATCAGCCTGCACCAAATAGCTGAGGGCCTGCTTTTATTGGAGGTTTTTTGGTTTTGTTTTTCCTTCTAGTGGACAATAACTTTTTTTTTTTTCCAAGTTGTACCTTGAATAACAGAGTAGTGAGAGGCATTCGTGTTTAGAATTGTTTGACAAAGTTCATGTATGTGATGGGCCTGACTACACTCTAATACCTCAGGCCAGGCAACTCATGATTGTCCTGTACTTTCTAAGGTCAGGCATCATGGAAACCCGCAGTGAGATTTGTGAGGCTCTAAGCTCAGACAATCCCTTCAAAACAGCTTCCTGGAATTTAAGGTTTTAAGTTCATTCAAAGCCCCATTTGGACACTGAAATAAACACTCTGGACCACATCTCATGTGCTTTGTTCAAGGTCATCTTAGAGGAGTTCAATGGATCTTGGAAATGAGCCCGGATCTCTGCTTAACTCTAGCCATAGATCCATCCATTTTCATTCCATAGCAGCATAATAGGGATTTGGGAAACTACTCTAAAACCTTGAGAACTGAATAGATATCAAAATCCTTCTGTATGTATTTGGAGCCATCCCACAGATTTCAGTGGAGGAATATACTCTTTCTTATAACAAATTGAATTGCTAAATACCTATAGAAATCTCTCATTACTTGCTAAAGTAAGTACAGCTTTCTCATAAATATTGTAGAGATACATGCAGAGGGTTAAAAGCGACAGCTCAGTGGTCTGGAATTAAATCTGTTGCAGGTATATAATTTAGTGTGACGTTAATTGGGTAGTGGGGAAGCATAAATGAGGAACACAATGCGTATACATTGGAATTTTTTGTTAGAGAAGGAACACTGCAAGTGCTAACCTCAGCAGTCCAAAATCAAAGAGGGCAGGGAGGAGGGGGAGGAAAGAAAAAAAAAAACCTGCAAAAAAACCATACTTCACAACAACACACAAAAGGGTGTACAACCAAACAATTGTGTTGTGTTTCTTTGTGAAGAAGTTTAAATTAGTTAGCAAGGATTAAGATTTTCATCTGAAAGAGATCACTTCATCTCTGAAATTGTAAGATTAGCTGATTCTAAGTCACTGCAGATTAGATCATCTTTGTAACTGCCTATGTGCTCTCCTGATCTGGGGCAAGTAGAACTTTGTGTGTATGTTGTGGTTCTCTGCTGTTCACCAGCCAGGGAAAATGTCTGTGGAAAACATGTGCAGACCAGTTGGTACTTAGAAGAGGTGAGCAAGGAAGTCTGTACAACAAATATTCGGCAACATACTCCAGCCTAGTGTGACACTTCAAGGAACAAATAGTGATACACTATGTCACAAGTCACCTTGTATGTTTTCATGTCATCTCAGGGAAGTCTAGATGCTCCTGGCCTTTTTTTTTTTCCATTTCATGCCTCTACTCACACAAGCAAACTCTTAAAGGCTATGGATGTTAACATGAGCTACTTCATTGCATTCAGTCACAGGTTCATCACATACAGAAAGCCTCATTTAATTTTTATTTCTATTTTTTGCAGTCTTTAAGGTTGCTCAGTTGTGTTTTCATTACCAATGAATTTGTTAAAATTCAAGAAACCAATTTTTTTTTTCCAAAATCAGTGTCTTTCCCTTAGGTTTTTGTCCATTACCTCTGTTCAGGCTGTTTTGGGGGCTAGAAATACCTCACATTGGTTATGTTACTAATTCTTAGTATTTTTGTCAAGAGACTGAGTCCACTGATGAGAAGCATCAGTAACAAAGCTGCTTATGCTACTTCACAATCACTGATACACCAGTCCAGATACACCTTACACAGCTCACTGGGGTGTTTCTGGTCTGGTGTACCAGGAACTTCTCTCATGATATTCAGCACTCAGCATTACTTAATTTCCTCATTGTCATAGTTTGACCACAGCCAGCCACCAAGTCCCAGGCAGCTGCTCACTCACTCTCCCATCAGCAGGATCAGGAAAAGAATCAGAAGAGTAAGAGCTGGAAAACTCATGAGTTGAGATAAAGATGGTTTAATAGAGAAAGCAAAAGCCATGCACATAAGCAAAGGAAAAAAGGATTAATCCACTTCTTTCCGTGGGCAGGCAGGCGATCAGCCACCCCCAGGAGAGCAAGGTCTCATGACACGTAACAGTTACTTGGGAAGACAAATGTTTTCACCCCAAACATCTTCCCTTTCCTTCTTCTTCCCCTCACTTTATATACTGAGCAGGATGTCTTACAGTCTGGAATGTCCCTCTGGTCAGTTGAAGTCATCTGTTCCAGCTATGTCTCCTTACAACTTCCCATGTACCTCCATCCTTCTCACCAGCAGTACAAAAACCAGAAAACTTGACTCTGTGTAAGCCCTGCTCAGCAATAACAAAAACATCTCTATATTATCAATATATTATCTATATTATATTATCACTTCACCCAGCACACATCTAAAACACAGCCCCACACTAGCCACCATGAAGAAAATTCACCTTATGCCAGCCAAAACCAGCTTACCCATTCTCTGTTTCACAGTCACTGAGGACCATAAGGAACATATAGTTCAGTCCCTTCTTGGGTTAGAAAAATCTGTTTTAGCCACTTACATCAAAAGAATTAACAATGTATCTACTTCAAATGGGAAAAAAAAAAGAAAAGGAAAAAAAA
>WEIV01025440.1:14793-34725 GCA_013390005.1 Calyptomena viridis
AAGCAAAAGCCATGCACATAAGCAAAGGAAAAAAGGATTAATCCACTTCTTTCCGTGGGCAGGCAGGCGATCAGCCACCCCCAGGAGAGCAAGGTCTCATGACACGTAACAGTTACTTGGGAAGACAAATGTTTTCACCCCAAACATCTTCCCTTTCCTTCTTCTTCCCCTCACTTTATATACTGAGCAGGATGTCTTACAGTCTGGAATGTCCCTCTGGTCAGTTGAAGTCATCTGTTCCAGCTATGTCTCCTTACAACTTCCCATGTACCTCCATCCTTCTCACCAGCAGTACAAAAACCAGAAAACTTGACTCTGTGTAAGCCCTGCTCAGCAATAACAAAAACATCTCTATATTATCAATATATTATCTATATTATATTATCACTTCACCCAGCACACATCTAAAACACAGCCCCACACTAGCCACCATGAAGAAAATTCACCTTATGCCAGCCAAAACCAGCTTACCCATTCTCTGTTTCACAGTCACTGAGGACCATAAGGAACATATAGTTCAGTCCCTTCTTGGGTTAGAAAAATCTGTTTTAGCCACTTACATCAAAAGAATTAACAATGTATCTACTTCAAATGGGAAAAAAAAAAGAAAAGGAAAAAAAAGTACAAAAATCTTCCCAGCATTGCACGATACCCTTACCTAGCTGACTGGATCCCCGTACCACAAGAAACCAAAAGATACAAACCATGGAATTTGCCACTGGAAAAGAGCAGAAGATACTAGAAATATTGCCAGTGTCATAAGTCTCTTCTGTCCTAATTGTATATATGTTATTTCTGCCCTAGGATAGGGCTTCTTGTGATGTTTGTACTTCTGTCTCGTTATCTCTCACACTGTTTTTTAAGTCCTTAGAGATAGAGTGGTCTGGTTTGGGTATTCAACTGGATGTTTACACATTCACCTGGATAATTAAGTTATTTCATCTATCTGCTATATCTCTGAGTTATTCCTTGTTTGCTGGGTTCAGAGTAGGGTCTGTCTCATGTACAATAGCTGCTGCTATGGGGCCCTGATCTGTGCTAGGGATATTAAATGATGCTACAACATAGGCATTAAATGTGCTGTTAGGCATGGGCAATCTTACACTGGAAAGTAGGGAAAAGAATAGATTCAATGCGCTACCATATTAATTTCCACAGTCATAGTTCTGGAGATTAGTCTTAAATTATTTTGAATTGCAAATCCAACTGTCCTTTAATTATGACTATGACCTCTACTTTGTGGCATGCAGTTCAATCTATACAGCTGTAGTCTATGGCAAATTACTGTAATGGTGCTGTAGACGATACACCATAGCGCAGAGCCTTGCCCAATATCTATAGACAAAGACATGCATGCACATGCACATTTTGACTTGCAACAACCTCCTAATAACACAGATTTATTCTCCTTTGGTTTTGCTTTTTTGGCTTCACTTCACTCCCCATATAGGGTAGCAAGGACTCAGTGACTTGCTGGAAGAAATCTGTAGAGTATGTTAATTTCTGTGGAACTTAGGCAGCCTCATAAGTCTTAGAGATTAATAAGAATCTGGGAAGTATCTATCTTCTGGTGATGCTTTCATTTGCGCAGTAATAAAGCTCGCCTTTCTTGTTTAATAAAAACAATGAGGAAACAAATGGGTGTGCAGGCATTGGAACTTTTGAGGAATTAATTCAAAAGCACGGAGGAAAGTTTTTTATCATGCTGTAAGCACCAGAAAGGTGAAAATTACTCTTCCCTGGAGCTCTTACCCTCTGTGTGCCTTATCTCCAAGTTACACCAAATTTAAGGCAAAATCCTCAGAAGATGCTAAGAGTCTCTTAGAAGATGCTGATAATTTTCCTGAAGGGTGGTGGGCACATTTCAGTGAGACCATCAGAAGCCTGGGAGAGTTTTGCATAATTCACTTTCTTTCCTTGCCCACTGGAACGATTTCCTGGTAGAATATGGTCTCTCCATCCAAATGATGTTTCTGTGGAAATTTTCAAATCAATGACAAATTTGAGGCTTTTTTCTTGTCTTTCTTTTAATTATTTTTTGGTTTTGAAGAGATGGACATGATTTTGCCTGGCTGTTCCCTCTATTCTCCCCCCAGAATGTTCTTGTCAATTTATCTTTCTGTGCACAGACAGGCAACTGATGAAAGCAAGAGCCTTGCAGCAGGCAAGGGGCCAGGGGCTGAGCACCCAACTCCCGCCCGGCTCCTAGTCTCCCTGCAGCTCCAGCTGCCAGGGAGGCACAAGCCCAAGTTACTTAGCATCCCCACATCTCCTGCAACTCTGGCTGCCAGGGAGCTGGAACAGAGTGAGAACTTGTAAAAGCAATTTGCTTACCCCTTCAAAAAAGAACTTTCTAAGTGAGCACTGTTTTATTTCATTTAGGCATCAGGATTTAAGAAAAAATGTTTCAAAACTTTGTTCTCCCCAGACACACATTAATGCACATATTATATTAAAAAGAACTTTGGTGCCTTGAGAACTCTGCACCTCTGACAACAGGGGATACTCACTGGGACAGTTCTCTTCCTATAACCAAAGACTCTCTGCAGCCACCAGCTCACAAGTTCTGTTTCAGGATGAACGCAGGTGCCTACAGTGGCTATACTCAGTACCAGGAAAGAAAAGATGGTGCAGCAGTTACTTATTGAGAGCCGTGAGCCTCCTTGTGTTGCTGCTATGACACTTGGTGGTCTCAGTAAATGCTCCTATTCTTGTGTTTCTACAGGGGGAATTTCTCTTAAAGAGTACTCACCAATCTGATACTTGCCCTACTTCAAGCAAGCCATTACTTTCACTACTTATGGCCCACATAGATGGAACTGTAACATACGGAAGGTTGTTGCTTGATTGGTGTTACACACAGACGTTACTGTCTTTCTGATTCATGGATGGACTGAATATGTGTGTTCTTCTCTCAGTGTCAGGTCATCTAAGCTCCCTGTCCCTGAAGTAAAATTTGTCTAAGTGGCAGCAAAAATTCCTGTTTATCTCACTTCGACAACCTGAGAAATAAATTCATTGGGATATTATTCTTCCTTGCAGCAGCTTCATCCAGCCTTATTCTCTATACCTACAAAAGATTACTTGATGGGCAAACCTGTCCTGTGAGTTGCTGAGATTTGTACTTTGTTTTTTTGAGCTGGATCACATGTTACCTGAAGTCTTTATCCTCCACATAATTTGTGTCATGGCACCTTTAAGGATGATCCAGCTTGATCTGGATGGAGAATATAAAGAATTATTTACACTGGTAGGAACACAGTTACAGTCATGAGCCTTTGTCTTAGCTTCTGTTCTAGAATTGATACTATAGCACAGGTCTGGGTCAGGATGTTATGTTTGTAATCATATTACAGTGGATCTGTTTGGGCCCTGAATTTAACCTCCACTTAATAAAAATGTGTTCTAGCCACAGGCTATGAGTTCTCATGACTAGTAAAGGTAGGGACCTTTGTAAAGCAATAAAACAGGGAAGAAATATTGTGAGGTATAGCACAGTTTCTGCTCTCCCCCTCCCATCTTCTTGCATTCTGAAGTGAAACCTTTGTTTTAGAAATAAACGCTTTGGAACTTAAATCAGTTTTTCTTTAATCAAATACACTTTTTATATATTCTTAAATAAAATACTACTTAAAACGGGTAATTTTACATGAAGTGGGAGAGAGATAGTGCAAGAACCTACAGTATATCAGACTGAATTAGTTTTTCATGCTACAAGATGTAAACAAATCTATTTAATTAGAACACCTTGTTCTTATTGCATTCACAGTCATTTTTTATACAGGCAGAAAGGAAAAAAAAAGGTTTGGCAGCAAATTTCTACATTTAAAAAAAAAAAAAGAAAATCTGAACCACTAAAACCTCTGTGTTCCCTCACTGAAACAGCTTTTTCCTGCTCATTGTTTTTTGAATTGAAATCTCAATTCAAAGCTCCATCACAATGATCGCTAGGCTGTGAACACACACATCCAGAGATCTGCTTTGATTGGAAACTCTTCCTTTCTATTTCTTCAGCAGAGACATCAAATGTATAATCATCTAGGTGAAAGCTGGTCCTTCAAGAAACTTGTTTAGGTCTCAAATGCCAGACCAGACTCCACCCCTGGGACTTTCTGCCTATACGAAGGCCATGACATTTCCATGCCTGATCACCGTTATTCTATGCATGTAACCCAGAAACGTTAATGAATTTCCCCTCTTTGTGCTGTTTTCTCTCCTTTATAAGGTAAAATGAAATCTGACACAGCAACAGGAGAAAAAAGTGAGCTGTTTGCTCAAGGGCTTTATTCAACCCCATAAACTCTAAGGTAACCTTTCTCTTTCCTGTCTGGTAGCCGTGCAAGAAGCCCACTTGGCTATACAGGCTCATTAGTCACCACAGAAAGGCAGCACAAGGTCCCACAGTGACAAGCTGCCACCTAAATCTAGGTAATATGCCATGCTAAAATGCTGTACACTGGCTTGTAGCAAGATCTCGTTTCCTTGCTAAGGTGATTTTTCCTTTTCTTTCTCAATTCTAGACCTGGATTTACCATCTTTGTGGCCCATCCTTTCCTGGATCCACATTTTAAAACATAGCTTTCTGGCCACACATTTCCAAAGCCTCAAGTGGGTAGTAAAGGCATACAAATGTTATCTGGGAATATTATGCATAATGCCAGACCTCTAGATCCAACCACTACATGACTCTCAGAATAGAGGTAAGTTGAGCTATTAACCAACATCTCTGTCTTTCCTCTTTTCTGTACATAGTAGCCAGTTCTGTCCCACCAGATTGTTGCTACAAGAAAGATTCCTTGACTGTGTTGTGGTAGAAAGGTCTCATGGTGGAATCTGGGCCAAAAAATTTACCACCTGAATAATAGGAGCTCCAAAACATTGTTCATATGGAAGTCTTCCTGAACTCCATGAATGACAGCTGTACACATAAAGTTGCACTATTCTTAAGACAATATCATGTCTTCTATGACAATCCAACTGCCCAACAAAGACCCCAGATGCTACATGCTGTGGTTTTGATTAGTGGTGTGCAGCAGTAGCATTCTCCAAACAGAAGATAATTCCAAATTCTGGAAGGAATTGAAATCTTACCTTTGTAAAGTGCAACCAGACCAAACCAGTGAAATAACTGTTTCACTGGAACTGTCCAGGGCTACAGGATCTCTTTTCTCATTTTAATCAGATCCCTCAGATCCTCCTTGTGCCCTATATTTTCATATGAATTTCATGTGAATTTTCCCAGTTTTTCCCACTCACATGATGACCATCCAAACTTAGTGTTCAGTAGAAGAGCCTGAAGAATGCAGTGATCTGACCAAGGGTCTGAGTGGGGCTGCATAATGCAGTGGAGAAAGTATGTCTTCATCTCATAATGCCCTCCTGCTTTTTTCTTAGAGCATCAGACAGTCATGTTCCACCCCAGCACCAGAAGTCTGTGGAAGTAGATTAAATAGAAATGTAGTAATCAGGGGATTTTAATACCATTCCTCTCTTGTCCAGAGATCTGCTGTGTCTCCAGCAACAAATATGTTCTTTGCATTTGTGGAAAGTGTCCCTGCCCATGGCAGGGGGGTTCAAAACAAGTAATATTGAAGGTCCCTTTCAAACCCAAACCATTCTGTGATTTTTTTTTCTCCTCCCACCTCTCCTTTGAGCTACCCATTTATATGATCAGTTCTTCAGGACAATCTGTTTTGCTCCATATTGATGTCCAGTGTACCCCAATCTCATCTGAACTGTCTAGACACGACAGTTGCCTGTAATCACAATAATCACACTGAAAGCAAAATGCCAATATTTTTGTACTGATGTGAGGGCTGTTTTGTATTCTCCTGGCTTTGTCCCCTACATTAATGATGCTTAGAGGCAAAACAAAAAGCTGATCATTTTATCATCATTAAATGTTATTAACGACTTTTAAACAATTGTCAGTAAACTTAAGTGCTTATGTAAGTGAAGAATTAATAGTCACAAATTAATAAATATCTCAGATGCTGGCACACCACTTATGGGCAAACTGTCAGTGATGCTTGGCCTCAAAAGTCTCCATCTGGAGAAGCAGCCAAGCATCACACAATGACTCTCCTGTCTGAGCCATCCTCCTTGCTCCCACCCAGGAACCACAGCTCACTTTGTCACTCTTTCAGTCCAGGCTTCTCTCCTTCCCCATTCCTATCCCACTAATATTTTTCCCCTGTTTGCCTCATTCTCCTCCCAGAATATTCTATCCACATCCTTCCTGACATCTGTCTTTTTATTTCCTGTCCCCTCTATCAGATAAATTTTCCAGAGAATACAACCTGATGCTCTGCTCTGTGCATCAAGGGCAGAAGAAATGTACAGGATCAGCATGATATGATCAAAAAACAAGTAATGCCCTGCTGCTGTCCTGGTAGAAATACTGTATTTAGTTCTGGGCTCCTCAGTACAAGAAAGACAAGTTGCTACTGGAGAGGGTCCAACAGAGGCTGAAAAGATGATTAAAAGACTGAAGCATCCCTGTTATGAGGAGAGACTGTGGGATATGGTCCTGTTTGGTCTAGAGAAGACTGAGAGGGGATCTCGTTAATGCATATAAGTAGCTCAAAGACGAGTGTCAGAAAATGGTGCCAGACCCTTTTCAGTGGTGCCCAACAACAGGATGAGGAGCAATGGCCACATACTAAAACAGAAAAAGTTTCACCTCAACGTGAGGAAGAATTTCTTTACACTGAGGTGACAGAGCACTAAAACAGGTTGTCCAGGAGCATGGTGGAGCCTCCCACTGTGGAGACGTTCCAAACTCACCTGGATGTGTTCATGTGTCACCTGCTCCAGGTGACCCTGCCTTGGCAGCAGGTCATTGAACTAGATGATCTCAAGGTGTCCCTTCAAAACCTAAAAATTCTGTGATTATGTGACTCCGTGAAATAGAAACCAATGTGAGCCTAATTTGTGGCCTAAGAAGTACACTCTACTAATAAAATGACCCAGCATAATAAGACAATGATGTCGCTAGAAAGTGATGCCCCTGAATTAGATTATTCCTATTTATGTGCCTTTTCCAAGTTCTAGAGAGGTAAATAAGTGTTGTTGCATCCACTACACAGGTCTCCATCTGTGAAATTTTGGTGCAGAAAGGTTATTTTGTACAGATTTACAAAAAAATGCTTTATGGCAGAACAGAGATATTAATTCAGTTCTTTTTGCATCTTGAACACTAGTCTTTATTCCCTGTCTCAGTGTGATTTCTAGTCTCTAAATTTTCATTAAGTCCTAGGAGGTAAGACTTCTTGTGAGAAATAAAAAGATCAGTGTCTTTATGGGCTGCATGAGGAACATGGTTTAATCAGATGATTTTCAAAACAAATCCCAAATGCCTTCCAGAAACTTATTACCTTCCCTGTGGCCTTCCTTCTGAGAATTTACCTCAGAAAACAAAACCCACGCATTTGCTCTTCTCACTGGTCTTTTCAATCCTTCCCCCATGCTTCCCCTTCTGCTTGGACCACATCCCTAAAACTGTTCTATTGTCCCTTAATAATGTCTCCATACAAACATCGCCATCAACCCCAAGGAACAAAATTTCCTTTCTTATAAGCACAGCAAGAAATAAAACTCAAATCTGAACAAAAACAATGGCCCTTTCCCACTGTGATGTGTGAAACACTTTCCCGAGGCTGGTATCAACTCCCTCCATTTAAGTGAAGCTCATTTGCAGCTACTTGCCTGCTCATAGTGGATGGGCAGTGAGCAGAGCCAGGGCTGCCTGTCACTAAGATGAATAGACAGATGGCAGGGACAAAAATGGTCACATTTGGTCTGAGCCAGGGGTGCCATTTTTAAGGTCAGATCTTCATCTTGCAGTGGTCAGGAGGAGGCCTGTGATGATGATGATGACAATACATTTGGAATGATATTGCTATTTGTTTATCATGGCTTTTGCACAGGAGGTACCAATTTTAGCAAATGCAGGGGGAAAGCAATTGATTTAGCCCTGCAGCAGCATTTGAAGATCTTCTTATCGGCATGGATGACTCTCTTTTTACCCACTTCATATCAGAGTTTAGGTACAGAAAAAAAAAGACGTTTTATTTCCTGGGGAAACAATGAGTACTTCCTAGACCTCACTGAATTTCTTTTCATCTCTTGTTGGAAAGAACCACACGTAGGTTCGTAAGACATTTACTTGCCAGTTTGAGCCACATGTTAATCAGAACGACTGGATCCTGCCCTGATACTTTTCCTGATGTCACAGATCTCCCATGGAAACAGATTTATTTGGAAGTTTTCCACCAACCTCAGATGATTGGACATAATTTTCCCTGGCTAAACTGAACACAATGCAAAAATGTCTTCCTCTCTCTTCTTCCCCATCTGCAACCCTGTGCAGACAGATGCTAGACCACTAAAACATTCTTCATGTAGTGAAAGTTGATGCAGGTTCTCAAAACATAAACGTGATGTGTTAGTTTACATTCAGTTGAGACTCTCAGTATAAACAAGTTCTAAATACCTCCAATAAGTTCAAAGACCAGAATATAATTTGATTTTACTTTACCAACAACCCTTGAACAGGGCATTGATGTCCAGTGCATCTTCCTCATTAACTCGAGACTAAAACGTGACCTGAACCAGAAAAAACATATTTATTTACACATTGGAGATATGCTCTAAATAGGAAATTAAAAGCAGATAGGCATATAGTCTTATAAGAATGAGGAGAAAGATTGACAAAAAAACAAAGAAAATAAAATTTTTTGCAGCTGTGTTTCACATATGACCTCTTCAGAATGTGATTAAGAAATAAAAACAAACTAACAAAAACCTTCCTTCTGGTATATGAAATGTACTTGTAAATAAAGAAGAGTTTGGATTAGTACTATGCTAACTTGCTGAAGAACATGGATCTCCGTGAATGTATGTTTAGTTTTTAGTAATGGAAATCAAGCTCAGCAATGTGAAATTAGGAAAAGTGTATCTTTCCAGAATGAGAATTAAATCAAGTTATTGTGGTTCTGATGCAATCCTGGAGCTATGACAGCATAGAATTTGAGTCTGGAAATAGCCAAAATGCTGTGTGATCCCTTATGCTTTATAGCACAGGGTAAATAAGAAAGGGAAAATAAAACGCACTACCTCCATCTTATTGTATGCACATCCATCCTGATGACTTGTGTTACTAGACAGGTAGCTACAGTCATTCTGTATGACTGTCAAGACCAAAAGAGGAAAGAGGAACACCAGCTGCCCAGGTAATACACAACCTCTTACTATTTTAGGACTCACTTCTGGAGTTCATTGGATGTGGAATTAAAAACAAGAACACATTTGGTGTGCTTACAGATGATCATGAATTCCTTTCCCTGCTCTTCTGCAGACACAAAGGGTAAACAAGACAGTGGACTGAGTCCACCTCTGCCATCTCAGTATATGGCATATACTGACATAAACCTAGAGTGACAGAATTGTCAATTTCCAAATTGTTAGATGTTCTATTTCCCTCCCTTCATCCTTCTTCTCTAGTGAGTGACTTTTCTCAGTGATTTCCACTACAGTTCTTCCTGTATTCTTGGGCTGCACTGGACATCACGTTGGCTTCTCCAAGGCAGGATGAGACCCTCTGTCTGTGTGCTGTCATGACAACATGAGGAACAACTCAAGGAGTCCATTGCCTACTCTCCAGCTGCTAAGGGAAGGATTGTGTTACCAGCAAGGTCAGCCTCACTTGATGCCTGGTGGTACCTGTCCCCATGTGCAACTTGGCTACCACCTCCTGGTGGGAAAATGTTTTTATATGGAGCAAACACTGCTTCCTGGGAAGAGCATTATTGTCTCCTTGGACAGAGTCCAGTACTGGAGGAGGCTGCAGTTTATCAGCTCTGTCCTCACCACTCCACTCAAAGTGTCTGTGCCGTCAGGGGGATTGATGGAGTTGGGAAAGCCCCCAAAACCGTATAACTTGACATTAAAGAGAGGCTGTGAAGCTCTCACAACCCAGAGTACCTTTCAGGGAGACATGCAGAGAGAGACATGCTCTGTCTCCTTGGTAGATGACTTTTATTGTGAAGCTGCACAAAGCCATTACTGAAAAAAGACGAAAATTTCCTGGTGTTTGGAGGGGGAGCAAAAGAGAAAGAATGAACAACAAATATTAGACACATCCTGGTCTCTTTTCTCTTCAGAGCCTTGTGGAGAATCTCCTAAGGACTGAAGGCAGCTACAGAGATGTTGTAAGGAAGGAAACAGTGCACATGACTCACCTTCAATTTGACCCAGAATGAGCACTGCAGTGGCCAGTTCTCCTGGGATAGGACTACATATCCCATCCCAATAAATTCACGTGAATAACTCCTCCAACAGTCTCTTTATTACAAGTCAGTTTATTCTATCAGACCTGGGGCACACAGCAAAGAGTGGGGGCAGCTGAGACCTCATGGCAGCTCAGCTAAAGACTTGCAAAAGGGACTCCTTTCTGGAATCTGAAATTATAAGCAGAGGCTGGTACTTGATGAGCTTGGTAGTGCTGTGGTTGGCTTCCTAACCCGTGTAAGAGTTTGCAGACTGCTCAGGTGTGCCTACATAGGAGTGCTGCAGCTTCAGCAAGTGGTTCTTGCGGCTTTGTATGGCACCCTGCACCATGGGCAGCCTGACACGGAGACACTCACTGCCAGGAATGTTGTAGTGCAGCAGTGTAGGTGAGAAAGGGGGACTTGAAGGATTTTATTTTTTTCTTAACTTACTGCATAAATAGAATCAAGGAAAATATAATGTAATATAAATAAAAACAAATGGTTCAGTCAACTCATCTTTAATGCTTTCCTGCGTGACACCTATTTTGTCTAATGGAATAAGACTTTCATACACCAACTGGATATTTAACCTTGGCCAAAAGTTATGATGTACGTTACAATACACTTTTATGATGTTACACTCTATTGTTGTTGTTTTTTTAATCTATTGCTAAGCCCTTAACAGTATGTCTGTGTCGATGAAACCCATCTGTCAAAAGCACAGTAGGCACATTATTATGTAAATGTAGTTGGGTCTTCCTTTTGTGGAATTGGGGGCAGAAATTTAATATACTGTCCTAATATTCCAGCCAGAGGGGAAAAAAATGTTTATGAAAAATCTTTTTTTTTTAAGTAAGAAAAAAAGTCTAGTTGAATTTGGCTTTGAAAATGTCAGATCTTTCTCTTCGCCCTTCCCAGTAAGATCTTTAGGGCTGATGATAGTTTCTAATAAAAAATAAAATAAAATGCATAAGAGACTTTTTAAGTGCACCAGGAGACAGCTAGGTCATTAATATCAGCACTGCTATCTTTTCTATATTACACTCATATTTCAATAACCTACATTTTGGGGTTATTCTTTTTTTTTAACAGGTGCCGTTTCGGATTATTTCTTTATTAGGGTTTGTTATAAAATATGCACAAAGGTATGTAGAGTTCTGGTAGAGGCGTGGGCAAGAAGGAGATTATTTATTACAGTTCTTAAATATCAGCCAAAATCTATCCATCTAAATTGTCCTGCCTCAGACACATTCTGCCATTATTTGTAAAATTAAGACATTTTTCTGTGTTCAGAAAAGGGACTAATATTTAAATAGCCATTGCGGGAAATGAAATATCTGCATAGCACTCCCCTGGGCAAGCTCCCAACCTGAGGAGCAGGCTCCAGGAGGTTTGTCCCAATGTGATGCATGAAATGAAGTGTGTGTAGCTCTCTAAATCCAGATTACCAGCTGATTTCCTCCCCTAAATTCAGAGGCACCATCTGTTGAAATCACGACAGCCTCCACTATGAGGATCGCGGAGATGGGAAAGTGTTGTCATCTCCTTCTTTGCAGATGGGGTGCTGAGGAGCAGAACAGCTGAGTGTGTGTTTGCACAAAAAAATTAAGGTATATTCACAGCATAAAGAAAGGCACACACATACTGGCTGCATTTTCTTAGCACAGGTAATGGCAACAAGGAGCACATGACAGCAGAAAGGTTAGCATATATAACAACTATTTACAGCTCCCTCAGAGTCTGGATCATCCATTGAACCCCAAGTCTTTCTTCCTGTTCAGTGAGTTTTGGTGAAAGCTCCTCCTCTTTGGGAATCACTTCTAATTTCTTTGCAAGATGAACTGTGAGTTGGTTGAGAGACCTTATGGAAGGTCATAGGTGGCATTGTGGGATGGTATGTTTCTAAAGAAGTAATAGTCAGCACCAATAATGAAGCTGTGCCCATCCCATAGTAGTTAACTAGGAGTTTAAGTGTGTAATTCCAAATCCGCAATCAAAAAAAATTACATCAAATCAAAAATCATGATAACTTTCTTGTGCCATTTCCTTGTTTGATAAGGAAGGTTTGTGAGTATGTGATAAAAGCTCTTTTGTTTGGTGCATTCACACTGGCATGGGAAATACCATGTTTTCTTCATCTGGAATAGACTCAAGCCCTCAGGTGCCACCCAAGACAAAAACATCCTTTTCCCCAGGCAAGCTCCAGGAGGAAACATTTGATCCTCCTCCCAGATGGGCCGCTGGATGAAAAGAAATGTAACAAACACTGATGATGTTAGTACCTACTGCTATTTTTGGCAGAAAAATTAAAACATTCAACTTAAGAAATACTTCTCTAAGTCCAGAGATCTTGAAGCTCCTGGAAGGATCCTGTCTGATAATATAAAGTCTCATGGGATGCCTGTATGTGTTCCTAGACTTGGACAAAAATGACTAGGTGTTGGGGATAGTAAACAGTTGAATGCCTCTTTCACATCTAAGTCATGTGCAATAGATGTCCTTTAAGCATTTGACAAATTCTTCTGCTGGAGAAAGCCCTCTTTTATCCAGAGCTACAGAAAAGAAAGTGTTCACACAGGAATACAGTAACTAACTTTTAAACCCTCAGTCTTTTTGAAGTGATTTGAAGCAATTTCTTTTTCTTTCCTGAAGCATGGCCTATGCTAATTGGAGCTAGGTGGGAGACCTGTTGATCATGCTGGAAATATTCTGCACCCTAAATACTGAGAAAATAATTGAGAAAAATGGAAACTTTTAATTGTAGCTCCTGTCTCCATTTATTAAGTTAGCATGTGGACAGGGATTTGCATACTGTGGTTCAGAAATGGCAAAATTATTGTGTTTTACTGTCTGGGCCCAGGTGTCAGTTCTTGAGTGTAAGTTCAGTCTTTCTCTCATTTCAAATATGTTACAGTGAAATGTGGGCTTCATATGAGTGCCTGTATCTGACAGTAAGTATCAAGGTTCTCATTTAGACTGATGAGTTCACAGAAACACCAAAATATTTGTGTTAGAAGTCACCTTTAAAAGGTCATGTAGTCCAACAATATACCAACAAGGTGTTCCCTATGAAATAGGCCTTACCATCCTTTCTCCTCTGTGCTGCTGCTGCATGTCATACTCTCTGCCAAGGGAAGGTGAAGCTTAGTGCTGAATTAGGATAAACATAATGACTGGACTTAATTGGGCAGCATACAGTGGAGACAAACATAGTGACTTTTCCTCATCCATAACCAAGTCTCGCTGCACTCAGCCAGTAGCATACTGAACTTGATCAGCAGAGCTAATTTTCATTAGCTGATTGAGCGGACTTACAGCATTCTCCAGTTGCTACTGCTCCCAGCTGCCTGCTGAAGGAGGTGCTCTGAGTACAGGTCCCGTCTCACGAGGGTCAGCTCAGAGGGGAGCAATCTCAAGAGAGGAAAGAAAACTGGTGCTGTTCCTTTTGCACGCCTTTCTCTCCTGCTTTCCACAGACACCTGCTTCTTCAGATATTTCTTAATTTAAAGTTTAATCAGATTTTCTTTTAACATCTAAGCCCTTATGTGACATTAATATCTCTAAAGACTAAAATCCAGATCTATAGATATCTCCAAGTCTAAAAATACTTATCCATTGTTAGTCTAAAAAGTTAAATAACTATTAATTCTCCTTATTAATTCTCCTGGTATTAAAGCAGGCTGTAGAGTTGCCTTGTGTGAAGGAGGATGTGACACTCCGTCACGTGCTACTTATGGAATAGCACAAGGCAGAGAAGAAAAACTGTACTATTTAGCAGTGGGAAGACTCTGAACACTAGCTTGTGAATCTTCTAAAACTCAAAGTTAATTGACTGGGACCTATTTGGTAGGTAACAGGAAAGAAATGGCAGGGATGACAGGATGACTTTAGTACTACTGAAGCTTGTAAGGGAAATGGATTATATGCTGGGGTTTGTGGTTTTACTTTGTTGATTTTTTTTTTCTGAAAAAGTTTTACAACTTTTTACAAATTAAGATCTGGACAATTTTTATTCAGAATGTTGCCTGGGTGTTCCATAGAAGTCCAGATTTTGGGGACTTTTCATGTGTTCATTCTCCTTAATTGGCTAAATTGTCTGGTTGAACTACATTATACATTTCATTTCTTATGGAAGACATTAGAGATCCAATGGTGAAAAAATTACTCTGATGCCCATCTAAACCTTTCCTTGGGCCATTTCTTCCTCTAACTGCCTTTTACACACCAAAGCAGTTGCTCTCATCCACAGATCGGAGTGTGGTGCTGTTCTGAGGAGACTGGAGGTGCCTCAGCAGCAGCAATCAGCAGGAGGGATGGAGGAGAGACTTCACCCTGTGTATGTGTAAATGTCTGGGCTGCAAAGGGTGCCTCAAGCACTTTCGTGTTTACACGTGGGAGTGAAAGTACGGTGCTGCCTCAGTCTGGAGAGAGGGGACAGCTGCTCCGGGTTGGCAGCAGATCGGTGACAGATTGAGAGGCGGATCGGTCCGTGGGGGAAGGAGCCCATCTCCAGTGGTCCTGCCTTTTGGGCCTTTGAAGATTTTCCGATACCCGAGTGAGCTGCAGCAGCCAGTCACTGCTGGGTGTCCCAGAAGCCTCCTGTCAGAGCAGATCTTGATGATAGCATCTGCACATCTTTTTAAGCACTTCTGAGGCATGTAGGCCATAAGGAGGTGGTACAGCGACAGTGTTAGAAGCAGAGATCAGCTTTCATAAGGTCAGCTATGCTCCATGATTGGCAGGGTGGCAGCTTCTGATCAATAATTGCAAGGGATTATTGATCCAGCCACCAATCTGAACTCTTAAATACTGATATTAAATGTCAGAAACTTTCAGAGTTTAAGTCATATGACTGTAATCTCTTATTCCAGAAGCTCTGAGGTGGCAAGCTCTCATCAAACTGGGTGGCAAGGGTGTGCTCTCAGCTGCTCACTGGGAATGATGGGGCTGGCTTTATTGTGTCTGCTCTGGGTTTACTTGGTGGGAGGGAGATGAACTGTTTGGCTTATTGCATCTTTCTCCTGCATGTCACTCAAAACTAAAGAAGAATAAAAAAGAGAGCTCTTTTCTCCCACCAGTAAAACCTGGAGTTCTCTATCCAGCCCTATATAAATATATGTATATCTAAAGAGAGACAGAGCAGGTGTGCATTTCAATAAGTATATATTACTCTTATATATGTATTATGAACTTTTGTGAAGAAAATAAAATAGGTCACCATCATACTTTGGACAGGTAAATGTCTGTTTGTGTGAGTTAAATGCACACGTCTCTAGTAATTATAGTCTCTAGTAATTGCTTGATAAAGTTGTCTTTCAGATGCTTAGTAAAGAATTGAATCTTTTTCCTGATCATATAATTTCTTGCCCTCTAGGTCCAGTACTGTGAGAAATACTGAGAATTCATGCCCATTTTCCACTCTGCGTGTCATTTGTGGTCTTTACAGAGTCACACAATCATTTAGGCTGGAAAAGATTTTTGAGATCAAGCTCAGCTGTAAATCCAGCACTACCAAGTTCACCACATTCTAGCACAGTGTCTGTGTAATTAGGGGTTTTCTCCCCATTTTTGTTTACTTTGCATTTATCAGCACTGAATTTCACCTGCCGCTTTGTTGCTCTATCATGCAGCATCATGAGATCTGTGCTTCTGGCTGTCAGATTTACTTTTATTACCCTCACTATCTCAATGCCATGAGCAGATTTTGTTTCTAGTCCCTCTGGGACTCCCTTGGTCACCTGCCTCCAATGAAAAACCTGACCATTTATTCCTACACTTCACATCTACTTCTTTAAGCAATTATTAACCAAAGAAAAGTATTTCCTCTCTCTCTCTGCAATACCCAAGTTTCTTTGCAAGATTTTGGTAAGGGACTTTTCAAAAAGCCAAGTGTGCTTTTATCCATATGCTTGCAGATTCTTTAAAAGCACTATAATAAATTTTGTAAGGGATAACTACCTCCTATAAAAGTTGAGTTGCCTCTTTCATATTGCATTATATCCATCTACTTGCCTGCCAGTTCTGTGCTTGATTACAGCTCTTTCCAATTAGCTTGATACTGTGTCACACTTGCTGGTTTGTAGTTCCCTATTACTCAAACTGAAAAGAAATACCTAATAAAAAGAGTTTTTGTTTAGCAAGAACTAATAATCTAATTGAAGATGACCATGGTATACTCTTGGTTGCTGATAACACTTGTGAATCAGGAAGAAAGAGTTATTTCAAGTTACTCAGTGTAACTTCATTTAATTTAAAAATTTTCAGGTTATTTATAATCTGAAGGAACTATTAAAGGTAGAAAGTAAATCTTAATATCCGTCTCTCTGAATGGTGAATTAGAGTTGATTCCCTTCATTTAGCATCTTGAACTGGGTTTTTTGTCATGTCATAATTAAAGGGAAATAAAAGGAAAAATTATAATTCTTTGCTACAATCGTTTCATTCTCAGAAAAGGAAATTTACATTAAAAGAAAACAGTACACAAACAGTTATTACTTCAATCTCCTGCATATTTCTCTTTAAAGAGTTTTGGAAAGATATTACACCTTGGAGAGTCAGCTGACTCTTGAGGGAACAAAGTACTCTATTATCAAAATTAGTCGCAGACAAGTAATACTTTATCACAGGTAATTAAAATAATTTATAGATGGGCAAAATTCATTAAAGGGTTGGTGAATTCTATTTGATGTATCATGGAGAACATAAGCAATTTTTAAGTGGGCAAATGTGACTAATCTTAAATAAATCCTATGAAAGCAAAGAAAGCCTTTAAGTCAGTTAATCAAAAGAAGCCAGTCAAGCAGTTGTCTCGAGGCAGGTAAATCAATGAATATCAAGAACCTTAAATCTGTATTAAATCCCATTACTTATCTTTGTTTACCAAATTTTAGCCTCAGTGCCCTCTCCAGGAATATATATTCAAAAAAAGCCAGCATTCAAGAGTAGAGCCCTCAGCCATGTACATGACAATAGCATTTCCACATCCTAGTAAAATTGTTCAAAGAGAATTTAAATTAAGTTCTGTGGCAAAGCTTTCCAGCTGCACATCACCTCTGCAAATGTCATCTCAGTGATGTCATCACATGGTAGGAATAATGCTGAGTTATTGAATACTGGTGTTTTATGTTGAGTTGTATTGTCTTTTGTTCTCAGTCCTTGTTCTTAGGCCTCTGGATGCTGAAAACTCCCAGGAGTGAACTGGAAGAGCTGTTGGCCATACTATAAAGGTGAGCAGTAGGAGAGCTACCTCTTTATTTCAGAGGCTTTTATAACCTTCTCTCTTACTTTGGGCAGGGAAAAATGTGCATCTCTTTCAGGTTTGACTGGATTTAAAATCAGCTCTTCTCATCTACTCCTTAACACCTCCATGGCTTTAGAAACATAGCTCAGGACTATGCAATCAATTTAATGCATATGTAGGACATCTATAGCTCGCTTTTGTATGTATGTGTATCTGGTAAGAATGATTCAGAGTTCCTTTCAAGGCAAGGTTTTAACTTTTTGCATTTATTTGAGACACTTATTTTCATGAGCTGAAATTCTGCTTCAAGTAGATTGCAGTTAACTTCCCTTTTATAAAAGAATAAGGTAATAGTCTAACACTTCTCATAGCAGTTTTTAAAGACTTGGTTTTGAGGAGGGCTTTCCAAATCGAATGACCATGTAAAAATATTGCTGTTTACCTTAGTAGCCTGTGTGCACAAGCTTGAGCTCTTTTTCTCTTTGTTTTTCCCAGTTTATAAGAAAGGCTATAGCTAAAGCATCAGTTGTGAGCAACAATGAATGTTCAATTTTTCTGCTAAATTGATCAGAATATATAAGATTTTGGTTCAAATACACTAAGCGTAAATGAATAAGCAGTACTAAGAAGTTTATTTTGTTCAGCACAACAACGATGCAACACATTTCTGCTATGTATGAACAATGGGCATAACAAGCTTCTTCCTTCTTCAGCCTAATCTTCAGCATAGCTATAAGTTAACTAGTATATTCAGTGCTAAACAAAAAATACATGGTCTTACTGAAGTATTCATCTGATCTTGTATACATTACATAACAGCATACAGTCTTATATTTCAAAGGTGTCCTGTTAATAACCAGTCAAATTTCACAACTGCAGTTCTTCTTTGTCCATGAGGCCAGATAAGGCTTCAATAAGCTTCATAAGTAAAGATGATGAAACTAAACTTTGCATTTTTCTAGGAGAAATAAATAAGCCTTTAAAGGCTGTTAAATAGAGATAAGTGCAAGTTTAGGTGTTTAAGGTAGCTAGACACAATATCCCCTCAGAAAGAACCCTATGAAGATACCATCTTTTTCCTACTGACTTGCAGGAATGTTCATCTCACTTGTCTTCACTGTATGGATTTTACAACTCATTCTAGTAGTCAATTAAGATGCCCCCTGTGTCATATGCAGTTGCAGAAGATTGTTGTCTTCTTGTTATATGCCAAACATTTAAATGACAAATGTCAAAAGGGATAAAAACATCCTGTACTCACTACAGGGGAGCCTGAGAGGCTAGTTTAGATTAAACTCCTTTCTTTTAGGTAGCAAAAAGCAGTAAAATTAATTCCAGTTTTATTTTACAATAACTGCCTCAGTTAATGCTATAAGTTAAGCATGTATCATGTACACACTAAAATATAATATTTACTGATAGATATCTCAGAAGAATTATACTAATGCATGGCTATCAGGAGATCAAAACAAAAAGCATCTATAAGAGAAAACACTAGTAATATAGAAGTAATCACCTTCTCCTCTAGAGCCTTTTTGAGCTACAAATATATTTCTGAAGGTTCAAAAGCTTAGAGTGTTTTTAGAAGAAAACATGTTCAATAAGAGATCATCAGGAAGTTTTGACTTTATTTGAACAAGAAGTTTTTTTGAGTGTGGAATGAGAGCTGTTTATGATATATTCTGTTAACATACCCCTACATTCCTCTTTGCTCTTTACATTTTTGAAAGTCAGGATTCTTTCTAAAGCGTATTTTATAAAAATCTGTTTTTGTGAGATTATGATAATGTCTATACCAGCTGGATGTCTAGTACAAGGAGTCTTGTTCTTTGAGGAGACATTCATGTTAGTAGTTTGATTCTTGACCAAATGGTTCCTAGTTTTACAACTGCATTGCATTTACAACTTTATAATTATGGGCTCTTATTAAATATTCTATACAAAGCACAAAATGTAATGCTTATATCAATTCTAGTTTAAGTTCTAGTTTAAATCTACTGAAAAAATGTAATGACATTCCTTTTGAAAATTTTTTCCATAATTGCTATAAAATATTCAATGTTTATAAATATATTGCCAAATATAGCTGAAGATGGTGAAAGCTAAAACATGTTATAATTATACAAGCTGATTTTCAGGCTTCATAGAATACTGGTTTTTCTGTAGCCTGTAGTATTATCCTCCTTCAACATGTACTGCAATTGTTGGATGAAAGTAATAGGACCAGTGTGGACTATTTTTAATTAGCTTGAATATTTGAATAGCCTGAATATTTTAGTAAAATACACACCCAGATACTTTTAAACCTATTTTAAACATAGGAGACTTAAAACAATTACAAAGATATCTTAAAATTGTCCAGCAAACTAACCACCCAGAGTAAATTCTGCTAATAACATGTTTCAATGTTATCTACAGGTA
>WEIV01025447.1:0-10333 GCA_013390005.1 Calyptomena viridis
GAAGCGGGGAATTCGTAGCCGTTGGTTAATATTGCACGAAGCCGTGACCTGTGAAAACGCCACCTCACTCAGCCTGTGTTCAATCCCTCTGAAGTGTACCTGGATTTTGTACATGATGATTTGTGAGAAAGGGGGAAAAAAATAAAATAAGAACCCCGTGAAGCTCATCTGAGCCCCCTTAGGGAAGTAGGTCCGAATTGAAAATGCGATTAAATGGGTAATTCCTTTCAAAGGCATGGGTGACCTTAAAATCCCTCCTCCAGCAGCGCTTGGTAATGCGAGCGCACCTTGCTGTGACTGGGATTTTCCCTGCCACATTCGGCCACTTCTTTGAAGATTTTACTTTTAAAATGCGGGTTTTTTTCCAAGTGCAGAACAGGTTTGGTTTCTTTCCAAACGCAGAACCACCCTGTCCCCGGTAAAGGTCTTGCAATTAAATTTCCTTGCCCTGCTTCCGTATCTAAAATAGAGACAAGCTGGTTGGTTGAGATTTAAAAGTTCGATTAGTAGCATACTCATAGCTTCCACTTGTATATAGTATTTTTAAACTGCAGATTTCGTGCACAAAGAGGTAGTGGAGGTACCAAGAGTATCCTTCCTTTGGTTGGTTGTGCTGAAGCACGTAAATCAGCATGGAGGCAAAGCCTGTGCCCAAAGCCCTGCAGCGGGACACGTTATCAGCATGTACTTACAGCACTCATTAATCCTTAGCGGGGAAATAAAAAAGGAAGTGATTATGCTACTAATGAAATTATCTGTACAGTGTGGCTGCTCCAAGAGGAGGGTAAGTCTAAACACTGCCCAGAACACGGAGCTGAGTTTTGAAGACAAGCAGGTCACACCCAAATACTATTCTCGGCTGGGCTGTAAACTGAGCACTGTCCTCTCCTTTTTTGCACCACATCATCTGTGCGTTTGTATGTTTGTTTGTACATACCTACATTAACATACATAGTGCATTGACATGTACAGAGTCAGAAGGGTGGTTTACACACACCTTGCACAAAGATGAATGCTCTCACAAGGAAGTAATTCAATACAAAAGTCCCTCAGTAGTTTATACACCGTGTTAAGTGTAGACTGAAGCCATGAGAGGTTTTCAGTTTCAGGGTAACCATGCCTGTCCGCAAATGTTGGCTGAAAAAGACGAAATCTACATAAAAGGAGTATTTTAGCTCTAGTTTTGGTTAACTTCAGCAGGTGGCAGTATGTGCAATACTAATTTCATACTCTTAGATGTCAGAGATACTTAAAATTTGGAAATACCAGACAACATAGAAAATACCTCAGGAGGGCAGGAAACCAGTGCACACCATTGCTGGCAACTAATGGCAGCCTGTGTTGGCTCTGCACATTGGAATGCAAAAGCTAGGGAAGCATCTGAAGGGTATCTGCCAGAAATTTACATTTAATGAATGGTCAGTAATTCTCACACAGCTGACATTTCACACTCTTCATTAAAAAAAGGGAAAAGCTGTGAGGTTGATCTGTATACAGCTGCATCAGTGCATTGGTATTTTACTTCTAGTGTGTGCATGTGAGCTGAACCACTAAATATTTATGTGCATTAAACTGCCAGAGCAGACAGTCCAGCTACCCCAGACTTACAACTGGGAATAAAGTGGCTGCTATTGCTCGGTCCGATTTTTTGATAAGCTGCACAGTGGTGTAGTTATTAAGTTTGATTCTCAGCACTGTGTGCAATAGAATAAGCTGAACTTCATTCTGTGTTTAGAAACTTTATCCTTTTCCATTCTATTTTGTCAGGGGTTTTTTTAACACTAGGACATGGCTGTCTTCATGACCTCATGTTTTGCTGTCACTAAGCCTTGTTAGCAGAGTCCTGCAACAAGCTGAAAATCTTTCCTGGGCATGAAATGGCAGAGACCTCACAGCATTCTGCTGCAGAGAAAGAGACCCTATTTGATGCTATGTTGCTATGCCATGGCTGTATTCTCACCACATCCCTCCCAACACATGCTCATTATGTGACCTCAGGGGATCCTGACACACGACCTGACAGACCAACCTCATGTAAGATGAGAGGTCTGACATCTCTCCATCATGGAGAGATTGTGTGTCTCTGCATTTATCTTAATCATGGCAGTGGGTTCAGCAGCTTTTCTCCTTACTGTTGAGAATATGATAGGAGATTGCCTAGAAACTGAAACAATGTAGTGGGAATAAAAGGAAAGGTTAGGAGGAGCAGACTGTTATGGATCAAGGCACTGCTATCATTGGCTGAAGTATCTGATCTTTTCTTAGCTTTCCAGTAGTGCTTGTACTTAGGTGAGATGGAAAACGTGCTGAATTTATACTGTAATTGAAACACTCTGTTTTGCTTTGGTTTGTTCCCCTTATGGAAGAAAACAAAGTGTTTCATTCTGAAAAAGCTGATGTGAAACAGTGGGCTGTGTAGCCTGTTGTGGGATGAACAGTCACAGTTGCTTTTCAGGGACTGGGTTTGAAGGTGTTGCCTTAAGGGTAAGAAACCAGTGAGATTCCACTGGAGCGTAAGTAAAGGAATAGAAGACAGGCAAGCAAGAAGCTGGATTTGAAAGATAAGGTCTTTAGAGGCACAGCTATTAGGTACATAAAGGTTAATAATACACTATAAGCAAAATTCAGCATTGCAGTTTTTCAAGGGATATAATAATCCCCCAGTTTTGGACAAACATTTTGTCCACCAGTTCTACTCTTTTAAGGCTAGCAGTCCTCTGGTACCATTTAAGGGATATTTTATTGCAGTCCATAAAGTGACTGTAACTAGAAAAGCCATAGGTAAAGACCAAAAATATTGTGGAGCAGCACAGGTGTTGAAATGCATGCACAAATAAAATATTGTGTCTTAATGCCTATGTCAAAGATATTGTGTAATTGCAAATTAGGCCTGAGATCAACAAATGTGATAGAGTCTGGCACAAAATAGCAGATAGTTGCCATATCACTACTTCAGTGCAGACCAGTCATCATAGGTTTTGGTGGCTTTTACACAGAAGCATATCTTAAATAACAAAATTCAATTTCAGGTTGCAATAGGTCAACGTTACACAGTATTAACCGGAGGATGGTAAAAGCTTGGTTCTCCCCTTTATTCCTTAGAAGAAGACTAGCAGCAAGCAGAGAAATTTAGCTGTTAACCAGTAACAGTAGCATGTTTGACTTCTCTCACCCTGAAATTGCTCCTTTTGTAATGGTTAACTGCTGTGTTGTAACTCACAGCAGGGGGGGTAATTTTCCCGTCAAAGGAGGTAAGATGAAAGAAAATTCCTTCCATCACACGTGTTAGAACCCATTTGGAAGAACAATCATTACTGTACACTAAACCAACCGAGGTAGGAAGGACTAGTCTAGTTTTAGAATTTAGACTATCAGCGGGGAAAAAAAAGAGCTCGCTAAAAGAATTTTTTTTTCCCTCAGATTTTACGGCTTCTTGCACCCACGGTGCGCCAAAACCCTTCCTTCCCTTGTGGCGGGGTGCGAGGACAGGCGGCTGTCGGGAAGGAGGAGGCAGAGCCGGCACTTTCCTCCCTCCTTACCTCGATGCCTTGGTCCCGTTCCCTCTGCCGCCTGCCCCGGGACACGCCGCCCCCTCGCCCTCCTTCCCCCGGTGTCCCTGGGTCGGGCAGGCTCCTGGCAGACTCTCTCCTGCTGCCCAGCGGGAAGGAGGAGCACACGCGGGATAAAGTTTCCCGAGGAAACCCGCCCGGTAGCGTTTTGCGTGATGGCAGAGCAGGAGGATAAAGGCCGTGGGGCGCCGCGGGGCCCCGGCAGCCCATGTACCTGCTGTGCCGTGTTTTTCAGGCTGGTTTAGCGTTCAGCCTCCGAGCAGCGAGGGCTGGTTGCCTGGGAGGAGCCGCTCACGACAGGCTGAGCAGCGCTGTGCCCGGGCCCCGTGGGAGGGATGTGATCCCTCCTCTGCATCCCGGGAGGTGTGCCCGTACCTTGGCAGGGAGTTGTCAGGGGCAGGAACCCTCTCCTGAGCAAACAGGTGCGGGTCGAGCGGCTCGGAGGTCCGAAGCCACGGAGCATGACTAGTCCTGGCACAAAGGGGTCCTGGCTCTCGCAGCCCACGGTGAAGAGCGTGCTGGTGTATCGCAACGGGGACCCTTTCTTCCCAGGGCGCCGCATTGTCATCCACGAGAAGAAAGTGTCCAATTTCGATGTATTCCTGAAAGAGGTGACTGGCGGGGTGAAGGCGCCCTTTGGAGCTGTGCGAAACATCTATACCCCGCGGGGCGGGCATCGTGTCCGGCAGCTGGAGGAGCTCCAGAGTGGAGAGCAGTATGTGGCTGGTGGCAGGGAAGCCTTCAAGAAACTCAAGTGAGTGGCTAAAAAGTAGCGTAAGATTTACATGGAACTTGCATATCAGCGTTTGGGGTTTGGCACTGTGGCAATACTTCAGGGGATGTGCCATCACATCCCTTTTTTAGGCATTGCAGAAAGAACTTAAAGGCTGTGACCCGAGGCAAAAGGCAAAGAGCTTTAGAGGTGAGCCACAGAAAGGCTGCTGATACCGTAAGTCAGTTAGTGCCGTTTCCTTGACGTGACAGTAGAAAAGGAGAAACAGCTCTTTAACCCAAAGGTCATGCAGGAATGGTACGTTGTTGTGATGGCTGTGCTTAACCAAAGGGCAGGTATCAGTATTTGTGCTCAGGGATAATAGGGTGAAAGCTGTGAAAAGATAGTGTTGACAGTCCTGCCATAAAGTTGATGAGCCTGGGAATCTAATTCCCAATGCTGCCTTTGTAGTGTATTTTTTAAAAAATCTGAGGTATTCTACCCAGCTATCTGCTTCTCCATCATTTCTGTTCATTTTGGGTAGGTATATAGCCTTTTTATGACTAGAATAGCTGAGTCCCTTCTGTTATTTAAAAGATGACCATTTGCTTTCTTTTTCCTACCTGGACACCAGGAATAAGCTGACAATTTCTCTGTTTTCCAATAAGTCATTTGGAGAATCATGTCAGGAGATTTGGGCTTTTAGGTGTGTTTTCTGAGTGTCTTTGCATGCGATCAGTAATGGTTCTTAATTGTGGCAGTGAATTTCATAGCCTTAATTGCCTATTATGTTTTGTTCAGTCTGTGGACATTTTCTCTGCCATTGAATTTAAAAAAAAAACAAAACTCAAATTAATAATCCCTTTCTGGAGGTGGTTGAAAACTTATATGCTGAACTACCAGCTTTACAGGGTCTCCATTATCGTGGTTCTGTAGCATTGAGGACACTACATTTTTCAGGAGGGTTCATTATGAGCTCATGTTTCAGGGTGAAACTCTTTGTGTAATGAAGAGAGTCTCCATAAGCACCCTTACCATTTCTTTCACTAGCTGCTTCTGAAGATTTATTGAAGCTTCTTGCACTTCAGTGGCAAAGCTAGAGAGAAGGATGTATGACAGGCTAAATATAAGCCCCTTTCCCACAGTACTCTCCTCCGTGTCAAATGCAGTACTCAACTCTCAAGAAAGATCTACTTTATCTTTTTAGTGTTAATTCCTGGAATTCTGTGGATGTCTTAAAGTTGTTAGTTGTCAGCACATCCTGTTACACCTTCCTAAGTGTGTTTTGGTTTTGTCACACTAAAAGTAAGTGTTTGGCATTAGCATGCACTCTTTAGAGGATTGGATATTCTGAATTTATTTTGGGTGGGAAAAAACATTTCTTTTTGTCGGTTAATGCTTTGTGGTCAGAGTTTTATGGAGAAAGTTTTTCAGACTTGTATGGTTGCAACATGCAACAAGATACCTAATTATTTAAGGCCAACAAAGAGAATACTTCAAGAGAAGCAGGCTGTTTTATATATCCCTTGATAGTATGCCATAGTCCTGGGCTAATGAAGGAGAAATGGGATGACTTGAAGTCTTTTCCATTTCTGCATTCAGAGTTGGAGATCTTCATGATTACTATTTGTTAATACAGTCCTGGGACAGTTTTCTGAAAGGAATAGAAGGAATTAAAGAAAAGTGTATATGTCTGTGTAATGTGTCACAGGCAAACATCAAGCAGTTGCAGCTGTGAGAGACCAAAGCATCTGCCCTAAAGGATCTGAGTCAGGTCTGTTGGCAGCAAGAAGTTTGAATATTTTTTACTTATTTTTATTTTTCCCCATTGATGCTTATTGGAAATATTCATTGCTATGACTATGCAGGGCTGAACTTTGAAAAGGAGGCTTGTGGCACTGGTATGTGGGAGCTGTGGGAGTGTAATAGAGAGAGTGTCCAAGAAGCAGAAGTTGAAAGTGTCATTGCTCTACTTCAAGCAGTGTATTTGTTTGTTCTTAGATGCCTTAAACTGAGAGCTGAATCTTTTCCTTTCATGTTCAGAGTGAATTTTAGACTAAACTGTACTCACTTTCAGCATGTGAGCCTCTGTCATTCTAAGCCCTGAATTTTAACACCTTGGGATAGATAGCACTGAGAGTATATATTTGGTATAAACTGCCAATGTATTTAATTTTTTAAATTCTGCTTTTAGAAAAAAATACATAGACATTTTCTTTAAAGGGGTAATTATTACTTGATGTTGGGAATTTTTGTAACATATAACAAGTTTTGCAGCTTATTTTGTCATTTACAGATGTGCTAAGTGAAAAAACCACTTTTTTGGTGTATATGTGGTGAGGGGTGTTGGTATATTGTAGTTGTTGCAGGAGTGAGTGAGAATACACATATAAGCCTGCATCCCTGTGGGGTTCTTCCTCAACTCTCAGCTTCCTGAAAGGCTAGTGCCTATGCTGGAGCTGGGTTTTGATTTTTAGCTTTTTTTCCAGCATGCTACTCTACCCTCCTTCTTCCTTTGCCCATTTACTTGTATCTGTGCTCATTAATTAATGGTAGATTGTCCTCTCTCCATCAGTGTCTCTTTAAACAATGCTGTAGTTGATTTTTTTAAGTGCTATCATCCAAACAAAAGCCTCTGGCTCTATTTAGAACTTTCCAGATTTGCATGACCCTGAAATTTGATGACTGAATGCCCAGACCTCTACAAAGTGAATTTAAGCTTTTTACTATACACTTGCTTTCCTTTTTCACTTTTCTTAGATCTCCTTGAAGTAACTCACAGATGCCCAGAAAACAAGAACCACAGTCAGCAGCTGTTGGAACCATTTCACCCCAGGCATTTATTTCTTTTCAGTCTTGTAGGCTATAAGACTTCTTGATTTTGGTCTCAAGAGAACTCATTTCTTGTTAAGCTGAGAAGCTTGGAACTGTTGCGTTTGTTTGTTTTGAAACATGAGGCTTTTAGAAATAGTATCCTACGTGACTACATTTACCTTTCCCAAAGCACTGACATGCACTTTCAACCATGGCCTGGAAGCCTTGCTGTGTCTTCCTGTCCCCTCACACTGAAGCCTTGAAATCATTCTGACCATTCTGTGGTACCTTGAAAAATGATTACCATTCCTTCAAAGAATGAATGATGCTTTTTCTTTATATTTTTTTCTTTATATTTTTTTTTTCTTTTGCTTCTGTACATTCATTTAGGTCCCATGAATTTTCAATTTTGGCCAGACAGGAAAGTTTCTTCTGTCAAACAAATCTGATCCCAGTCATTACCTACATTACTGGAGGGCTGCACTTCTGAAGTGTTTTGGTGAGCCTACACTGATGCAGGCTGACTTTTCAAATAAGGTCTTCTCATCTTAAAAGCCTGGTACAGTATCTGTGGTTTTCCACTGGAAGTGGGAACAGAGAAAACAAATGCCCATCACCTAATGCTGGGTTAGAAGCTCCCAGTGTAGAATAGATGCCCCAGCCAGTTTTGGTCTCGTGGTTGGCTCTGCAGAATGTGCATTCTCATGGAAAGCAGTACTGTTCAAATAAATGTACCTTGTAGGTTTGACCAGTTGAGGCTTGTATTTTGTCTATTCATAAATTAATTGTGAAGATGCTATTGGTTCATCCAGCCACAAGAAACCAGTGTTCAGATGTGGCCACATTCTACTGAAACAGTAGATTGGTGTAGATCCTTATTAACTTTAGCTGATGCCCTTGGTTAAACTTGAATGTGGAGGAAAACTTTAGATCTACCAGAAACTTACTGTGAGAAACTAGGAGGCAAGATGCTGATTTTGAAAACTGGGGTAAATTGATACTGGGATGAGATTTATTGATCTATCTCACAGTAGAATATGAGCTTCTTTCTGCTGAGGGGTTTATTGATGGTCTGTTCTAATCACCTGTGACTTGAAAGTAGGTGCTTTGTTCTCCCCTGTCTTTCATAATAGCTCACAGGGCTAGCCTGCAGATTTATATTAATAGTCCCTCATTAAAATCTTGAATTATTTGCTTTTTCTGCTATTTTGAGGAATGGCAAGTTTTAAAACGTTTGTGTATGAAAAAAGTGTAGAAATATTTGTATTGTGCAAGTTAGATGCTTCTGTAAATAATCAAACCTCTTTTCTTTCCACAGCTATTTGGACATTGGAGAAACAAAGAAAAAACCTGCTGAAGTAAATAACGAGGTAGGATGCCTGAAATGTTGAAGAAGTAAACCTGTAGTTAATGTTAGTGGCATGCCTGCATTTATGGCTGATTTTTTAATATATGTTGATTTTATTTAATAATAATACAATTATCTGCCATTCTGAACATATTTTTTCAGCAATTATTACTCCAGTTGCTTTGAGTATGAGGCACTGATTGTCTTCTGCTCAGCTTTCTGAATTGCCACATTCAGTTCAAAACTTATTACGAAAAAAGTCTCCTGTTGTCATCATTGGATCTGGTCATAAACCCAATGGAGACTTTTACATGCAAAAATGGTGGGAGTGAGAAATTTTGGAGTTTTAGACCAGCAAATTTTCTACAAAACTTGATATTTCCTTTGGAGAAGGGACTTTTTTTTTTTTTTAAAATCACACAGTTAAAATGCTTTTTCCAATCACTGCCACTGTTAATTGTAAACTTTTAACTAGTTCTAGTTCATAATTTCCCAAGCTCACCTGTTTCTCTTCAGCAGTGCTACACTATAGCCTGAGGAGATAACTGCAGGCTTCAAAAAGTATTGTATGTGGATTTATGTGAAGGGAAGAGTTAAATGTACAGTAGCAGTATTGCACTTCCCTGAACCTTACACCCATAAAACAAACCAAAAAGTCTATCTTTGGATGTACAACCAGTCTTTACTATTTTTTCTGAATAACTGAATATTTGTGTAGCTGAAAAAGAACTTGAGGAAATTGCTTCTAATTGTATCTGAAAATGTAGTGGTTTGCCCTGACTATTATGTATGAGTTCCTTAATAGTGTGTGATGCAACTAATTCCATGTACCCTTGGCTGAGAAGGTAGTTGTTTTCATGGAAGATTCTTGACAAAATCTTCTGCTACTGCCAGTCATCAGTACAACTACTTTAAGACTAGTTTTAAGGCTGATTATTTTCCTGCAAAATCCTTAAAAGATTCTTGATATAACAGAAAGTCCGTGCAGTTGGAGAAGTAGTTGTAGAAGTTGTGAGGTTTTTTCCTTACNTTTTTCTCCACTGAAACAACTACAAGTATCTATTTCCAATTCTGGTTAGTGTGAAGGGAGTCTAAAGGAAGGAAACTTTATGCAGCAGCTGTAAATTGTGTATTTGTATGCAGCTGTATGTTTTCTTTCGTGTTAGTTAAACTGCCAAATGCTTTTGGGAGCACTTTAATGTTGTTCTTTGAAGGCACCATCTCAATTACTTTAAATNTTTTTCCTTACTGTTGCATGTTTGGTAAAAAAGGCTTCTGTTATTTCTTCTGGAATCAATGCTTACTATATATTAACTTAACACTTTCAGCCATCTGTCTGGGCTTTGAGTAAACCATCCATTATCTCAGCTTTCTTTTTCCTATTTGACTTATGTTTGCAATCTCCACTGTCTCCCTGTGGAGAGCTCAACTCCCTGTGTTGAGTTTAACTTTATGTGATTGATTTATTTGTGTAGTGGAGTCATAAAAATGAGATGAAAATAGTAATAGTCTACAGATTTTTATGTGAGCTTATGAATAACACAGTTGTTGTCATGTCCTACTAATTTAGTCCAAGGAATGCACTTTCAGGGGACTAGTAGCAGACATTTTGATGCCTAAATATATTTATGTTAAAATGATGGGAGGCAGCAAGTTTTGGTTTTACCTTTTTTTTTCAGACATTCACTTAGAAATCAAAAACATAGATCTGTTTGAGGACCAGGTGGGGCAGCAGTATTCTCATGTTTTCAGACTGGAATTTGCCATAGCAATTCCTGCTCTCTTTGTCCTGGTGCTGACATATTAACCTGCTCTGATTCATTAGCTCTACCTCTTTTTAACTTCCCTCCCTTCCTCTTGCCCTTCCCCTTTCCTCTTCCTTTCCCTCCC
>WEIV01025448.1:17310-48272 GCA_013390005.1 Calyptomena viridis
TTTTTTTTTTTTTTTTTTTGGTGATTGTGCACAGTTACTTAAGCCTCTCATGCTTTAATTTTTTTCTCCAGACTTTGAATCATTTTTGTCAGAACACTTCCAAAGTTTTTAGTAATATTCAAAAAATGTAGACTGGAAAAACAAAAATAAAACTGCCTTCCTAATCCTACTGAATGTTTTCCTCTAACATATCAACAGATCAGACTATCTCTTTTTGCTATGGCATTTACCTGGAGGCTTATATTGAACTACTTGTCTATGGTGTATGCTTGTCAATGGATTGTAAGGACAGTTTATAATACTCTAGAAATGGTACTCCAACTTGACGAAGTCCTAAGATGGAAGTATATTCATGTTTCTCCTTCCCCTCATGACAGTAAACTCAGAAACATGAACGTAAATAAAAGGCAAACATGTAAATAAAAGGGTCAAAAGCCTGTCAATTCTTAAAAGGAAGTCGTGAGAGTCAAGTCAAAAGAGAGAAGCAAGATTTTCTTGTCTTATGCTCTCTTATAGAAATGTATATGCCCCTCTTTAACAGGTCATACACTGTGCACCAAACTGGAATGGCCAACTTTAACTTTTTAATATCTCATCTACTTGTAGCTCCTTATTCCTACAAAATCATAGCTGTGACTTTGGTTGTATTAAAACGTACATGATTTGAATCAGTTCAGTCATCAAGTGATATAGATCATTTCTCATGACTGCCTGTCTTCATTATTTACCAGTGTGCCAATCTTTGTGTCATTCCATGAATTTTATCAACTCTGATTTTATCTTTGCTTTTTAGAGAATTGATAAATATTGAAGGGTGCCTAATATGAACCCCTATTCAAATCTTAGAAGCAGCCTCAGTTCATTAGGATTCCCCACTTGCCTGGTCCTTACCAAAATATCAGCCTATTCTAAACCTACTTAATTTCAATTTACCTTGGTGAAATTAAGTTGCATTGGAAGTAAATAGTAAGAGATGTATTCAGATGATTTCTAGATACATTCAGTGTTCGGGAAAGTGAGGGGCTAGTTGTGTGGCTGAAAATCTGTCTTGGTTTGAGACAGCACTCATAGGCTTGTCCTGAACCAGTGTCACCAACATGTCATGTAGACCCAACATCAAATACAGTACATACCTTCAGCCTGTATAGAGTAGAAGAAAGCACTGTTTCAGCTCCCACAGTTGGCCTCGGATGGAACATTTGTTCTGCTGTTCGACAGTAAGTGTAACATTTTGGATAATCAAATGTTCTCAGAGCATCTCATTTAAACAAGTCCTACTAAATGCAAAATTTTTTTCTCAGCTGAATTATCTAAAACAATCACCTAATAAAAGAGAAAAACTCAAAATTCTAGGACTGATTATATCTTTAATTACCTGGCCATGTATTTCAGGTAAAAATGATTTATTAGGTAACAAATATCACTACATTACGTATAATCTTATTACTGAAAATTCATGGCGGGGGGGGGAAATTGTAAAAAGAAGGACAAATAATGACAAATAATCTGTTTCAAAATTTCTGATTTTTTTTAATGCTGTTGAGATTTTATAGACCTGCTATTATCTTAGCTTAATTTTACAGGATCACTGTATTGATCCAAAATAAGTATATTAAATGTTCATATAAGTCTTATCAAAAATAAAAAAACAAATTGGTACTCTATGCAATAAGGTTTTGAGGAAAGTGCAGAATAACTTCTCCAACTGGGGATTTTGTAGCCACAAAGTGATTTGGACTGTGTCCAGAGTATTATAGCTAATAGCCCTTCTCTTGTGAAAAGTGTCATGGGATTTTTAATGACAAGCCAGTCAAGAAGGGTTGAATTTTACATTTCTTCCCACAACAGCTTTATGAAACTGGTAAAATGTTTTATGCACTCTTACTGAAGGAATTTGTAGAAACATGGTTCACCGGCACCTCTAAATTATATATAGTATTTTTAGAAAAATAAACAAGAAATATCTTTCCTTTTTTTTTTCTCTGTCTATAAATTAATAAAATTTAGATATTTATTCAATATGTTGATTAAAATAGATATTAGCAACAACTTTGTGTAATAATAGACCTGTATACCTGTCTGTGACAAATTAAACATAGAGAAATTCTTCTAAAAATGGTTTTGTGATTCTTTTATAATGTGTAAAAATATTTTATTTGTAATACTACTTGGATAAATAAAATGAAAATTAAATCGATATGTTACAGCTTATGAGCTCATGTGATGGATGAATAATTTTCGTTTGGATACAGAGTTGTTGTAGATAACAAGTTATCCTTGTGACTATAGAACAGCTCTTATGGCCTGCACTAGGGAGCAAAGATATTCCTTTATCCCTGAAATACTCCAAGCAATGTCAATTTCCTCAGTTGTTGTAAAAGGGATCCATAGTTAGTCCTTTATGTTTCATTTCCATTTCCTCATCTTTGTAGATTGTCCATAGACTTCCTTCAGGCTATGAATATGGTAGGAAGTAAAGTGTTATTCCCACTCCCCTTTTTTTTAACTTCTCTGTTTTGCAGAATCCTTTGGTTTAGGGAGAAGTTCTGGTCTTATACATGTTCCCTGCCACTTGAAGCCACTACCTTCTGTTCTTTTCTGTGTAGTTTCTCTTCCTCCCTCTCCTGGTTTGTTCCACTTCCCTAGGTGAGGAGCAAAAGTGGAAAAAGCAGAGGTTTCCACTCAGTTGTAAGACAGGATGCACTCTGTGCACTAAGCAGAGAGATTTTCAACCACAGCTACACAGGGCCATCTTTAGAGCTTCAGGTGCCCCAAGCAAGACTAGGTAATCGTGCCCTGGGATGAGGTCAAAGTTGGTTTAACAGAGGGTTTCAGATCCAAAAATGAAAGCTTTTGTATCTCAGTTCAGAGGAAAGACATCCATTAGAAGTACATCTCTGTGTCACATTGTTAGGCAGAGATGTTATTAACATCACTGATGTACATGTGTAGTAAGCCAGAGGCACAAAAATGCTTCTGTGTGGTTAAAATGTACACACTTGGGCAATGCCAGTGGACATTTTACATTTAAAGGGACAGAAGTGACTTTCTGTGGTAGACAAATGAGCTCAAAGAATACGTGCCCCTATCAGTGCCCCTTCCACTTTGGTATCCCATGTGGACACTTGTTTAGAGTTCCCCTAAGGCTGACCCTGCAGCTAGAGTGTGTACAGAACAAGATTGCCTACTGTATGAGAAGGAGGAGCAGAGGGTTCAGGCCCCTAATAAGCAATGACATTTCTGTTTCCTGACACTGCAGAACAAGGAACAAGGGGTCATTCCATGTAGGAAACTCAAATGCAAACCTGCCAATTAAAGGAAACTTATAGTTAAAAGGAATGTCACAAGCAAAAAGACATAAACACACAGAAAGAACAAAGACATTTTTAAAGATAAGTGAAGAAAATAATCAAGAACCAGTGATCCAGGGCATTAAAAAAGACTCCAAAACGAAAAAAAACCGAAAACTAAACTACCACCAAACTCAAAGCATCTATGCATACCCTGACAAAATAGTTTCAAAATATATCAAATACCCTAGAACAAAGCAAGAAAATGAACTAGGTATTAGACTGAACATAGCAGAGATCAGAGATTATGTATGCTATAACATGTAATATTCTATTATAGATGGTGCAGAGTAAAGGACAAAGCTTGCTGAGAATTCACTCTCCCCTGTTAACCCTGTCAGACTAATATAAAAAAAATGAACTCTTTACCCCAACACCTTAAAATAAATTGAAATTGTGAAAAAATTCAGAACAATATATAAACATGTTCCAATGCACACCTGGAGAATTTAAAAAGGGGGGGAGGGATAAAGTTTTGGTTTTTTTTCATTAAACTGATAATCTCCTAAACTGTCCTTCTTCTCCCTTCTGGGACTATTTAAATATAGTGGTAGAAGTTGTTTCATTTTATGAATGTAATCAAAATTAGAAGAAACATTAGATCATTTCACTTATCCAAATTATTCTTAATATTCGATAAAGGAACAAAGACTGTGTAAAACACAACTTCAAGTAGAAATTAGTAGAAACTCACCAGCTGTGAAAATAATTGCAAAATTGATTTTGTGCCTCAATACTCTCATTTGTAATCATATTTAAATTTTAATAATGTAATTTTCTAATTAAAAAATACATTGTTTTTCTTTAGAGACATTTTTGTACTTGTTTCTCTTCAGAAATAATAAAAAACATGTTTTAAAATTGAAAATCATTAGATTTATGTGGCTTAATGCTAAAAAGCACCTGACATATATGAAATATATACTTGAAGAACTCGATGGAATTGTCTCAAAATAGAAAATGTGAATTTATAAGAATTTGAAATACAAGCTTAATAGGTTTCATTGTTTCATTTTGCAATCCTATTCTGTGGCTTGCATTCAGAGTTGTCTTAAATCCCTCTTGGTTTTAAAGTCATCCACAGGTGTCAGAAGACAGTCCCACAAAAACAGCAGTAATGTATTACTTGGGTTTTCTTTTTCACAGTGGGATGCCTCCATGAATAAGGCTTGATACCAATGCCAGCAGAAGATCCAACATTAGATTGGGGATCTACGTACGTATTATAATACATCTTTCAAAGACTAAACAGAAGAAAAATAGACTCTTTAATTAAGCATAGACAGTTGTGTTATCAATTATATCCATTTATTTCTTGCAGCTGTGTATAATGCCGTGGCCTCTGGGGAATTTGCAGAGCTATATAAAGAGATACTGAAGGAATGAAAACATTACAGCTGAGTCACTGAATCCCTTTCGTTTTTAGGAGACCCTGTTATGAGGACAAAACAGAAATGACTCCACATATATTAACAAGATGTGGTCAGCTCTTTAAATCTATATTGAGTGTATAATGGCCTGAGCCCATTTAAGCATATAATTCAAGTGTTTTACTTAGTAACAACTACCTATCTGTCTAGATGATAATGTGACTTTCCTGCTAGCATACATGACTGGTACTCATTTTTGTTGTTGGAAAAGGTGAAGATGTCTCACCTGAGCAGAGCCCTACAATAAAAAATCAAGAAGATATTTCTCCTACCATTCATATCTCTTCCAAGATGTTACAATGCTGTGTTTATTCCTGTACAAGGACAAGGAATTCAGGCAGATCAGCTGGTAGAATTCCTATCTATCGTCTTTCTGACAACAGACTTTCTGAGAAGCTGTTGCCCCTTCTTTCTACTTAAAGGATATATGTATAATGCCATTGCAAAAGCTAAAGATTTGATTCTATTACGCCTTCTTAAGACTTCTATGGAGATAATGAAGCTATTCCTATTTGAATTGAACTGATTTTATGTTCTCCTGCTTTTTGCGTAACCTTTTTCTCTGATTAATGACTGGGTTTATATAACATTACATTCTTAACAACAGTTACAGAAAATCCTTTGTTTTACTTTTAAAGGGAACAATTTCATAAAGCATTAAAATATATTGTGTCTTCTATTACAGAATCAAAAATGGTATATATTAGTATTATGGAAATGAGCTGGAATCTTTCTTTAAAAAGGAAAAATTAAGTAATATTTTCAACATGGCAATATTTGAAGCATCTCTGTATTCCTAAAGGAATATTAATAACTCTAAATGAGTGTAAAAAAAGTAAAGATAAAATATTCATAATATAAGTTTAAATTACACGTTTAGGCTGGTATTAATTTCTTAATTTAATTCTTAGTTAATTCTTTAATTTCATTCTTAGTTTAACAGGAAAATTAGGGATGAATGAGAAATCAAATAATGACATTGAAAGACAAGGAATCTTAAAATGTTCTGTTAATTTTCATTGCATCTCCAGGACCCTTTTCATGAAAATGCATGTCTCAAAGATTCAAGTCTTTAATTACACACCAGTACTAGAGAGATCATACCACAAAGGAGTATGGTAGGCTTTGTAAACCAGTAACAACCTTGTCCCAGGCAAAACATTTGTGAGTCAGAGAATCATATATAATTTATCGCCAATAAAAGCAAACTTTTGACTGAGTTGGGTATTGGGGAAAATAAGAAAACAAAATAAATAGAGAAAACAAACACTGGGTCAAATTCATACATGAGTATTAACTCTAGAGTATGACTAGAGTTAATCGCATTTTTATTCTCTGGTGAGTACGTCAGGTGGCTAGAGAAGGTTGAAGCAGGGGCAGTCCCTCAATCTGTCCCTGCCCCAGTGTGGGTGGCCTGCAGCCGCATCCCTCAGGGGTGTACGCATGCATCCTTCATCATAACTCCTACATACCTCTGCTGAGGAGCCCTTGAGCATACCAGGGTGTTTATATCTGTGCCAGAGATGTTGGCAATCACTTGTGCCTAACATAGGGCAGTCCATAGACTCAATCCATGCTCGCTGGCCCCACAGCCTCCAGCTGCCCAGACCTTGTAACTCAGCAGCCATTGCAAACAAGCCGACCATAAGAGATGTCAGCACCTATTGTGGAGTATGGTGGTAAGATGCCTCTGTTTTTAATAACGCTGTTAATTATTCATAATGTATTATACAGAATCAGTCTGAACTTCATGTTTTAACAAGAACATTCCAAACATAAATCCTCATTAGTTTTACAGAAGATTTTAAACAAAATATATAATGAATCCTGCTCCCTCTGCTCTCATGAGAAGCTCAGTTGACATCTAGAAAGCCGTGTTAGGATTATTATGCTTTATAATGAAACTGGAGAGTATTTTGTCTTATCTTCTAAAACCTTCCTTGGCTTAGATAAGTTCCTGGGTTTCATCTTACATTTACAAGGAACCAAAAAAGAAATAAAAGCTAAGTATTATTTGTATTAAGCAGTTTTATTTACATATATATTTATTATTGATAAATACCTTTAGAGAACTGAGGGTAGACTAGGAAGAATATAATATATTTTCGAAACAAAATCACCTAGGGGACTTGTGTACAAGTTTACATTTAGGGATAAAAATCTATCATGCATCCTTAATTTTAGTCTATTTAAATGTGTATGAAATGCTTTTCCCATATTTCAGATAAATGTAAGTTGAATCATAATTTTTTCTAGAAGCAGTTATGTTTTTTTATGTGTAATCAACGTCACACACAGATGGACTATATTCAAGTAGTTGAATACTTCCAGATATTTCTGTTATGAATGCTGTTCTAGTGTTTGGCTACTTGATAGATCTATAACTTATCCCATAGGTAGCTAGTATGATGAAATTTTCTATGTCAAATATCACTCCAGCTTGTGAAAGTGTTCTGGGTGAACATCACTGAACGCCTACCATGGTGACAAACTGCTGTGGGTCATCACTGCTGAAGATGGGCTGGGTGGATCTTAGGCTCAACCTCTTATGAACACTCACGATTAATGCTGTTTAGGCCCTTGTCTTGCCTAAGCAGTTCACAGACTTCTTCCATGCCCACCAGCCCCACAGCCTCCAGCTGCCCAGACCTTGTAACTCAGCAGCCATTGCAAACAAGCCGACCATAAGAGATGTCAGCACCTATTGTGGAGAATGGTGGTAAGATACCACTGTCTAGGCACCGTCTTGCCTAAACAGACTGAGATGCTGCAAAGAGGAGGGAATCAAACATGTCAGGTCTTGAAGTGAAATTGTTGTACACCCACTGTTTTCTCTATCCTTCTTTCTGCTCTTGACATGACATATCACTTTCACCCACCTACAAAGCTACAAACTCCCCATATATCTCTGAGGTATGAACCTGGAAATTTAAACTGAGTGAACAGGAAAAAGGTAACACTTCTTAGGCTTTATGTTGAAAGGAAAAGATTGCAATCCCCGATCAAGGCTTTTTTACTGCTCAGCATTTAGAGAAAGTGAACTAAATGATCTTTAAGAATCAAAAAGGAATAGGCCCTGAAATTCTTCACCTAATGAAATAAAAAGGTAAATAAGAATACCATGCTAAGAAATTAAAAAAATATTTCTGTCGCAAATAATAAGCATCATGGATTTCTTTTTTCTGATATAATTTTCTAATTCTGTTTTGATGAATTTTTCATTTAGTAAGTAAATTTTGATTTAGTACCAAGATCAATACATGAATGGCATGGTATTTAGTTATTCCCAGAATTTTAAGTCTCTTATGGAAAAAGGGCAGAAAAATACAGCAAAAATTAAGATCTAAACTAAAATTCAGTGAAAACAGAGAAAATACTTCAGATTTACACTGATTTAGTAATGGAAGAAGATATTCCTTTATTTTTATGCAAATAATTTTAAATTAATTCAAGTTCATCTGTTAAACTGTATTGACAAAATTAAATTAGTAGTCTGCATCACATCTCTTACAGAAAAGAAGTTTCCATGGATAGCTACTTCCATAGAAGTGAAAACATATTTCTAAAGTCAGTAAGTGAAAATTTATATAATATGTCAACATTTGTTAAGAGTTTTCACAACTATTATTTTAATTCGGTACCTCAATAATAAAAAGTTCTTGGACTCTCCTGCTTGCTTCCAGAATGGCCTAGAGGTTCTCCGTTTCATTTCCCTTCTGGTCTGCTTTCTTGCAACTGATCTTTTTTTATTACATCTGCTCTGATATAACTGCTTCTGGAAATTATCCAGTCTGTTCAGATTCATCTTATATCTTATGGAAGCAATGAAAATGATCTACTTTGTCTTAGAAGGACATCTAGCTGATTCTTTTTCTTCTGTGTCAAGTACGTGAGTACATATAGATTCATAGTGGCAGTACTTTCGGTTACCTCTTGAAGAAGCTTTTTTTTCTAGTCATCCATGAAGTGTGGTGACTAGCTTAAATGACAAGTTAGCTTTCATAAACTTTGTCCAAGTTAAGTTTAGCGAATGAATGAAAACCAACCAAAACAAAAACAACCCTCCCAACCTGAACCAAACAAAAAGCAAAACAAGAAACTCCCTGCCTGAAAGTGACTGAATTTTTGCGTAGTCTTCCGTTTCTTCTTTCATAAGCAATACCTGTTTTCTTTCTTGGAGATTTTACTTTTAATATTTTTAAGAAATGTGAAACAGGTCTACAGCTCACTTTTTTTAATTTAAACTCTTATTTTTCATATCCCATTACATTTAATGAGATTAGAAACCTGCATGAGTCTAGAAGCTATGAAACTGGCTCAGCATATTGCATGCGACTCAAATAACTGGAAATCAAGTGGTGAGAGCAGGAGACACATTAATTATTCATAGAACTAAATGTATTGAAGAGCCCATATTACAGCTCACAAAGGAGTATCTCTGCGTCCAGTGAGGGGAGGAGTAACTGCCTTCAAATCCAGTTAAAGTGCACCTGACACACAAGAGGATGGTTCTCAAAGTGACCGTGAGAATTTTCAATAAAAGCTAGGGTTTTTAAAGGAGTTTCTGGTTCCCAAATCCCAGTGAAAGTCAGTGAGATATGGGAATTTAATTCCTTTCTTCAAATCATAGCTCAAACAAGTGGAAAGATTTGACCTACATTATATTTTGAATTTCCGTCAATCTACTCTTTTTAAGAATTTTATAACACCTACCATTGTATTGACATGTGTTCTGACTGACATCTTGTCAAACTATAGGGAAATCCAAGTCTTTAGGGAAAAGTATTAGTGTATTTATTATGAATGGACACAAAAAATGGGTCTTTTAATGCAACACGAACCATTTTTATCATTTTATCAGTGAAACACAGCATATGTTTATGTTTGTGGATGGCAATTTTCACTTGAATTTTCCTTTTATGTTTTGCAAATATTCATCTATATTTCTTTCTTTTTTTTTCCACAGTTTTCACTTCATTAAAAGATTCCAAATGGTGCAAAGCAGATTAAAACTGCTGTCATGCGATCTTCAGTAACACTTAGAAGCAAAAGATCTGGGGAGCATATGTTTAAATAAAAAGAAATATGAATGGGTTTCATTGCAACTGTATTGCATAAATAATCGTTATCAATATTTAAGTTTTTGTTGCTAGGAGTCTTCCAGATGGGAGTTATTTGATAATTTCTGCTCATTTTACTACTAAGTGTCTTGTTGCAGAAAGTAGTACTGGTTTGTCTGAAATTTCTACTTTCCTGAAAGTGTCTAAAAATGAATACTGTATTCTTAGCATCACTCTATGCCCCAAGGTGCATTATTAGCTATTGCTTGTAGGGATGTTGTTGCTGCTTGGATAAGCAAAGCCTTTTCAGTATGCATTAATACAAATATATAATAGAATTACAAAGTTAGCTGATACTTCACATGGATTCACTGAATATTGCAAATCTTACAGAGATTATAAACAGTCAGTGCTGCTGTATTTTTTGTGTCTTCTTTTTCAAAATTAGCCAGAATCTCTCGTAATTTTCTATCACAGAAAAGTAATTGGAAAAGTAGAGATATTTTTCTCTTTCTTTTTATTTTTTCCCCTATTTTTGACACAGAAGTGTTTAATAGTCTAGATTTTTAAAAATCTAATCATATTTTTAAAAATCTGCAGTTTGACTCATTTATTTAGTCTTTCTTCAAATGACTTGCTACTCCAGGGGAAAAAATATATAGTTTAAACCAAATCAGAATTAAAGGGTTTTATTAATTTATTAATGACATATAATTAAATAGACACCAGTGAACCATGTATTCAGAGTCAATTCTGGTACAATAAAGAATAAACCATGTTACTAGATACTTAGAAAAAGTTACTAAAAACCTGGAAATTTTGGAACACCCTTCTATAACTAATCACTAATCAGAACTTTTAATTTTGAATGAACACATGCATACAAGCACACACACAGAGAAATGTGCACCCCTCACTGTGGATTTTGCAGCATGCAGACAGACCCCTCTCATCTGAACGTGTGGACCCCTGCCTACAAAAACCTGCTGGTGCAAGAGCCCTGTCCTGTGCCTGAGCCTTGTGCTGCCCCTCATTACCCCAGAGGTGACAGCACCCAGACAGCGGCACACATTCACTCAGGTGGCGCCTGTGGTAGCTGTGGTGGAGGGCATGGGACCACTTCTGGCAGGCTTTTGTCTGCTGCTCTCACCTCCACTACCTGCAGAAAGGGACCTGGGGGTCCTGGTCAATGGCAAGTTGAATATGAGTCAACAGTGCCCTCTCAGCCAGGACGGCCAACCATGTCCTGAGGGGCATTGGGCACTACACAAGGAAAGGAAGTTGATGTATTCATAATCTGTGAAATCATGGAGTGCCAAGGTTTGAAGTTTGGTTTAGTTTTTTTCCACTGCTTCTCACTTCACTGCGCAATGTTTCAATTTCTGTATCTACATGTATCTAAGATATTTGGACCTAAATCTGGATTACTGGATCTTTACAAAAATATTAATTACTATTAAAGAACTAAATACTAATAAAACTTATCCTCATTTTTAAAAATATTGACATTTACTTTTGATGTATATACTCATACTTTATTTACGCCCAATAGTGCTTGCCTTTTCTATTTGTCCATCCTTAGTTATTTGTCAAGTTTGTGAAAAAATCTTATCAGTGTCAGCTCTCCATTACTGAGACCACAGCTGCTTTATTTCCTTTTTATTAATATGTCTTCCTTTTATTTTTTTTTTCCTTTTCTTTATTTTCCCCCCAAAAGAGTATATGAGGCATCATGTTTATTGCTATATTAATAATCAAGTAAGAGTTTTTCTTTGGACTACACGTAAGAAAGTATTTAATAGGACTTTTTCTTCCTGCTTTGCAGAAGATATTGAAAACAAAAGTAGACTCAAAATGCTTACAAGTTTAATATGTCTAATACAGAGTGGCGATGGAGAAATTTAAAACTTAACATTAGCTCAGTAAAATTATTCAATTTTAAACCAGGGAAAAGGAGATTAAAAAACAAAGAAGGGAAAACTTTTCTGACCAAATGTCAATGAGCATATATACTGTGCATGAGAACCTACAATCCTGTTCTATCATTGTCCTTAAGAGAAAAAGGTCATGCAAATTCTGGTGCTGGAAAAATGAAGGAGATAAATTCTAAAATAAGGAAATGATGATAAATATATTCCTTTGCATTTGCATTAATCATTCCAGTTGATTGGTATTAGCATTAGGTTAAAATATTTATGACACTTGTTCTGGATAAATCACATCAATATAATTTATTATTTAAGAAGAAGTGAGAATAATCTGCTTCAGTGAAGATAATATTGTTATTCATGCTGTCCTGATGAATACCAGCTTCAAACAAGTGGAAAAATGTTGAGTCTTTGTATATCCTTGATTTAGAAAGCTGCAACAATATTATAATTTTAAATATCTTTTCTTTCAGAAGAGGATACTCCAAAAAGAGAAAGATTAAAAAGATGGAAAATGAGCATGTCGTAAAGATATCATCAAAGTATGGCCTGTCACTGATCTACCCCTATATTGGCATTGGGTCAGTCAGATCGGCTGTCAGTGGATTTTATGATCCTTAATTATTTTAGAATATCACGGATTGTTGTAGGCAAATGCACTTTAAAAACATGTATTAATGATGATAGGGCACTAGTTTTTACCTCTATGTAATATAGATGCTATTCTATTAGTGGAAAATGAGTACTATTGTGTTAACTCAAATACAAGAAAAACCTCCCAAGAATTTAGAGACAGAAGTTGCCTAAAATGAAGATACGCCAGAGTTTTGTATTGAAAATTTTATTTTTTATATTGGAAACAGTTTTGTAATACTGCAGTTATTATTTGCTTAACACCAATCTGTAAAAATATAGAAAGAGGATACAAACCCTAGCTTACAAACAGAAGTTTATTCAAATGAAGGTACCATATTTCAGGCATATAACACTGTCTACTGCCAGGCAAATTTTCACATTTCCTTTTAAATATTACTGTACACCTGGGTAATTATCAAAGAAAGAGTTTATGAAATAAATTTTTTCTAAAACCTGGTCTGAATAAACAGGAGGCACAAATGTTGTTTGTAGCATGCAGGCAGTAAAAAGAGAGGTGAAGGAATTAATCAGGCTTAATGAAACCATTTCAGATAAATACTTGTGCTAAGAAAGAGTACAGGAAACATTGGAACTTGAAGTTTAGAACATATTATATAACATAGAATCAGAGAGTAAGTCAGAAGATGACTGTGGAACAGATAACACTTTTTTTGTAGTACAGACAGAAAAGAAAACAATCGAGACTGCAAAAGATGACAAAACTTGGCATCAAGAGACAATTCAGTGAAAAGCAGGCCTCAAACCTTGTATAAAAGGAGCATTTTGCAGTTGCTGGTCTTAATGTCATCAAGAAACAGATCAAAAAGCTTTGGGAAGAAAATGAAGGAAATGCTACACTGAGATTTCAATAATAGCAAATTAAAAATTATTGTATATTTTAAAGACTGAAGAGGGACACACTCACTGGCAGCTATGCAAGGACTGGGGAAAAGTTACGAACAGCCAAAATATCTGGGAATCATGAACAGAGAATCCAGAAAAAAAATAGTTCAGTGATGACACTAGGAAGCAAAAAGAGCACAGTGCAAAGAGGTACAACAGAACTGCCAAAACTGAAAACGAACTGCTATTTTATTGGTTAGGTGGTAAGAACTTAGCATAAACATGCAATTTTTGAGAATGGATGAAATAAAGAACAGTGCAGAAGAACAATAGATTTTTTTTTAAATTTTAGCTGCAAAAAATGTACATAATCTGGAGACAGTAAATCAATAAGCAAGAAACCAAACAGAGAAATAAAGACAAGAATGCAAGTCTAAACAGTAATTAAATGCAAATAATAAAATCTAAGAGGATCTAGTTAGAAAATAGGAACACCATAAAAAAACTGACGAAAACTTGTGATGAAGAAAGAGTAGGGCAATTTTTGAGAGGCTAACTTTAAGAAGTTTGGTTTAATCTTTGGTACAGATAATGGAGTGTATTTATGAGGAAAGATACGTGGGGAAAAGTGAAAAAGCCTTGGATAATTTTTGCTAAAGGTTGTCTTATATCCATCATGAAAAATCTGACAAGGCTGTAATAGGAACTGAATGTAGAGGGAAGACCAAATTGCTTCCTGTGGTGTCCTGTGAAGGAACACACATTGTTGCCTTTTGGCAGAGAAGCGAAGTGAAAATGAGATTAAAAAAGAAGTGGAAGCAAGAGAAAGATTAGGGTTTGGGATTAGGGATCTGGATTAGGACTAACTCAGGCTACTGTCATAGGAATCATTTCCAGGAGAGAAAAATCTCTATGTAGAAGAAGGTGGCTGTTAAGTAAAAAAATATTTAAATGTTAGTCTAGTATTTCCTGTAAATGTTTACAACTCTTTTGATTCTGATACATGTTTTTCAAAGCCTTTTCCAGCTTCATAGTTTTTAAAGCTTGCTGAAGTGTTCAGTAGTTTTTTTCCACTTTGTTTTTCTATAGTTTTTATATGATAGTCTGCATACATTTTCTATTGCATGAACATTGCAATTGGGTCTATGAAGATTTGTGCTGACCTCATTGTGTCATCAGCTTGACATTATAATTTCATCTCCAGAGAAACATTGAAACACTTTTCATCATGATTTGATATTGTAAATGTGGTGACCATAGATAGTAATAAAAATTCCTTGCAATTGCATTTTGAGATCATAATGTAATCTCCATAGTCTTCACTTGACATTATGATGAGATTGTGGCAATCCTAACTTTGTATGAATGAAGCTGGGGCCATAGAATGAAAAATTTAAAGTACGGTTTTGTGCAGAGTGAGCAAATGGTTATAAATACATATATATTTTATCACAATTAAATTTTTGTTAAAAATTAGAACACACTCTCCATCCATCTGAGGAATGAAGATCCAGAACAGTTCTTTAAATGAGAAGATGAGAAAACTAATCACTTTTTAGATACAGCTTTTTCAGCTCATGCAAGTGAAAATATGGCATACTTAGTGCCATAACAGAAACTTAGAATATGTGATTGGAAAATTCTTTTGAGTTCCATTGTTTTCTGAGGCATGTACTTCTGCCTTAGTTGTTAAGTAACATGGGACTAGGAGCCAAATGTAATATGTTTATAAAAGAAGTTTTCTATCTAGAAGACAATGAATTTTTAGTTTTAAATACATGCATATCTCTTACACCCTGGATCTCATGTTTATCAGCTTTGGTGTAAATGAGGGGCATCTCTTGGAATTAAAGCTCTGGTTCAGGTCTGCTTAATTCTCTAAAACTGTAGTTTTAGAGTTTTTAAGCATGGTAACAGACTGATTTAAACAGTGACTTTCATGCTCCTAAATTAGTCATTACCCTAATATGAACTGGAATGACATTTTTTAAAAGTCAAGGCATTGCTGATTTTTTTTGTGGAATCTGAATTGATGACCTCCTGGTAAAATACATTTATCTTATTATTAGATCTTTGAGACACTATATCACTTGTAACCTTTACTTAAAGCATTTTCTTGCAGATATCCTTCTGATTTTTGCAATACAGACAACAAAAAATATTTTAAAATAAGTGAAAGATACTATCCCAAGATTATAACTGTTATACTAGACAGAGTGAGACAGACATTGCAGTTTTGAGTTTCTTTCTTTTAATGACAAAACTAGACCTTTTCTCTAGAGTTTAGCTGATGGAACTGGAATAGATACATTTCCCTGTCTTTCACAACTTATTTTTTTTCTTAAAGTTTATTTCACTTGTCTTGTTTTCCTGAATAAAAAGTATTTGATCCCTCTTCTTTTCTCTTAGGAGTGAATAGATAATATATTTTAAGTGTAGAATTATTTAAGGCTGTAGTTGGATACATAAAGCATATGCTTAGAACTGTGCAGTTTGAAAGCTTAGTCATAGCTCTAGTCCTGTGCACTTACCTCTGTAAGACATTTAAAACATAATAGTGTACACAACAGGCTTATAAACTTTCAAAAATGAAATAGAATAGCATAATTGTATTATAGAATCATAGAATGTTAAGGGGTTGAAATGGATGTTAAAGATCATCTAGTCTCCACCCACCCTGCCATGGGAAGGGACACCTCCCGTTAGATCAGGTTGCTCGAGGCCTTACCCAGCCTCTGCACACTTCCAGGGCTGGAGCACCCACAACCTCCTTGGGCAACTTGTTCCATTATCTCACCACTCTCACTGTAAAAAAATTTCTTCCTAATATCTAACCTGAATTTTCCCCCTTTCAATTTCTACCCATTACTACTTGTCCTATTGCTACAGTTCCTAATGAAATGTATAAATGTATATTATTTAAAAGTAGTAAGTGTATTGAAATATTTTAGGATGGAGTTTTACTGTTGAGTAATATTTTTATAGAAAAATAACAAAAAGATAGAAAAATTAAAATAATAATTGACACCTTTTGAGTATTCCATTTCAAATGAGGCAAACTTAATCATGCACAGATTCTGTGTGTGTACAGAGCTAAATAAAAAAAATCTTTTCCTAAAGTAACATAATTTTTTTAAATAATTGTCTTTTTCTGAAGGGATAGGGGTGTTTTCATGTTCAATTGTAATATACTGGTGTTCAAAGAAGAAGATTGAAAAAAGTATAAATATTGTGTGAGTAGACACTTATTTAGAGAACAACTACATATTTCCTGGGAAATGTTTCTAATTATTTTGATGAAGTTCCAAAAACTAGCTAAAACATTAGCTGATACTTCTTTTCATTTGTACTTAACTTTTGGGAATAAGGAACAGTGTAACACAGGATAACACCAGTGCAAGTATACTATAAGAACTTGGTTTTGCACTAGAGAAGGCTAAATTGTCTGCAGAATTAACTCATTTCACTTATATTTGAAAATAAATTTACTTAAATGGTAAATAAAAATTATTAGAATTTAGATGACAAACAGCTGTGATATGAAATATGGAAATAAACGGCTGATACATTGCAATAGAATTTTATTTTAACTTTGAATGTATCATCAGGACTTTAATTCTAATACAATTTTTAATTCTCATACAATACTTAATTCTAATACAATTTCACACAAAATTTATAGCATGAAGAGTGGTAAAGAATTTGGATTTTCAATACAGAGAGAGAACTTGTCTTCTAAAGAGGAAATTAAATTTTTCAGAAGTTTTAGACCTTAAGATATTACCTGAATATACCTCATTTCTTCAGGTAAAGTGTACAATGTATCCAGACCACTTATAGCAACTAGGCTGATGAGTTCTCTCAAAGTGATCTATTCTTTTCCCTAATTCCTTTACTGGGGCACAGCTTCTTCACTAGTGGTCTGACCTGTAGTCTGCCAAACAGAAAGCATTTGTAAATAACCATTAATTCTAAAATGCTTATCTCCAATGGACAGAGATTCTTTCTGCAGTCAGTTGGGAAAAGGGATTGAAATCTGTTGGACTGAACATTTCTGCCTCAGGAATCCCCATTGCACCGATACTGGGTTGAATTCTTCTCATTATTACTTCACAATTGAGATGTGGGTCCAGAAGAGCCCTTGCCAAGATAAATATTTACTTTTAACAAAAGTAGTATTGGCTACAAATTCTATCTGTCACTTCCATCTAGACCAGTCCTCACAGATAATGGGGGATGTGGTTAAACTCAAACAAAGTAGAAGGGGAAAATTTTACAGGCAAGTAGTATATCAGCTCTGGACTATCACTTCTCATATCACTTTTCACATTATACAGAATCCTGACCCTGCTTCTACAGACCACATAGATTTCCACCAATAGAAATGAAAATTTTCCACCTTTTTAGTTTGGAAGAATCTTGTACAGTATCTACAGAATTATATATGAAGTTGCTTTTACATGATTTCCACATAAGATGATGACAGTTGATAAGATGCACCATAATCACAGAGTCCAGGCAATAATACAGGTGCTGTTTTAATTATTTAACACTGGTATGCTAAAGGAAATTATTTTTAAAATAGATTTTAATTTTCTGTTTGTTATTTTAAATTCCAGAAATCTCTTAATAGGGAGTGAAAATCAGTTTACAAGTGAAATGAAGAAAATATTTTGTCTGCCAAAATTCATATACAGTAAATGTACTCAGATTTGCAGATCTCAAATTTCCAATTTTGCAGATAATTCTTTAATTAATAAAATAGTTTAACACTTATTTCAGTGCTCATATTGCTTTAATTCAGTACACAAGTAGGGCAATTGATGTGAATCCCAACATCTGGCAATCAGAGTGCTTTAATGAGTTACTTTTTAAAGAAATATCTGTCTGCCGGAGGGGTCTATAATGCAATTAGACACATTAGCACTTTCTCAGTCATTTGGGGGTATTTTTCATGAGAAAATATGATCAGTGCAAGCTGTAAATTGTTTGCACTTTAGGAAGATGAAAAGTAATAATACAGTCACATTTCAGCTTTATAAGGGGGATTTTGTTAGAATGATGTTATGTAATATATTTGCTGCAATTTTTGAGTATTTGTTTGCAAGATGTAAGAATTTAGTCTTAAGTAGTAGTGTACAGAGTTAGAGGCTTCTTTGGTTAAATTTTGTTTCTGGCTACAAATTCAGGAGAAAAGATGCTAATGAATTGTTTAAAATTAAAGTCAACAATTCAAATTTAAAGAAATTCTCATGAAAAATGAAAACATCTGTACATCAATCTTTGTAACCAGTAATACAATTTGGAAAAGACTCAACTATTTTTCTTTTTAAAGTTTTTTTACAAGTAATATTGTTATCTTAGACATATTTCATTTGATTTGTTAACCTAGGTATTAATTTCAATCTTAACGTACATAAGTAAAATTTCAGGACTTTCAGTTCAGTGTTATAACGCACAGCAAATTTTAACCCTTCCATATTTGTATCCATCTTCTAAATCTCCTAAATATCCTCTAATAGGAGCAAAAAGTAATCTCTTGTTTCACTGGAAATAGTGGTGGCACTAATGTTGAAATTTTGCACTCACTCTGTGACTTTTGAGAACAATTAACTTCTGAGAAAATTAACTCTAGTGGTTAGGAACAATATGATTGCAATAATAAGTTTAAAGATATACATTTATACATTGCTATATGCATTTTATGCATATTGTAATTTTATATACACATGATGCGCATGATACAAATATGGTCAAGGCTATGATTATGTAAATAAAGACAGAAGAAGAAAAAAGAAGAAAATTAAGCTGAACATGACATTAAATATTTGCATAATGTGACAACAATAATAATCTACTTACAATTATTCCATTAAGAAGTAAAACTATTGTCTTCAAAAATTACATAATTTAAACATGTTACAGAGGAGTTATCACAGCATTCAAAATAAAATCAATTATGTGAATAAAGTGGAAGTTTGACTTAGTATTTTTTTGCAGTTGGGTTTTTGAAGTTTTAGGACAGGTTCAAATTGAAACACGGAACTTCATGTGCTTTTTGCCAACAGCCTACAAATATAATTTCTGCTGATTTAAGAATTTGATGTCAGGGCAGTAAGTATGCAATTAGCTCTGGTTTAAGTGATAGCAACATGCTGTAAATAAGATTCTTAATTGTGTTTGCAAGATTAAAATTCAGTTTCATTGTTTTTTTCGCTGGCTTCTTTGGTGGCTTTGTGGTATATTCGCATTGCTACCTCTAAATGAATGTCAACTTGTTTTACCTCGAATGCAGCCAATCGATACTTCATTAGGCTGAATTGTCTTGTGCCCATGCAACCTTGAAGCTGTGGCTTAATTACCACCCGTATTATGCAGTGGCTTAGAGTGCTGTGCTCAGCTGTGTCAGTTTTGAACAAAAGCCATGCTGTTGTCTGTATTTAGGAAAAATGGACTCTTGAACTAAAAAATTGTAATATTTCCTAAGTTAACAATTTGTGATGATAACCTTTTTTATAATGTGTATGTCAGTTTTCAGTAAGTTTACATTTGAATGGGTTTCTGCATATCACAAAACTTTAAAAGACAAGTATCTTTGCTTTTCATGTTCAGCCCATCTTTGATTTAAGATAATTTTAAATTAATGGCAGAGTAACATTCGTTTGAAAGAGAAGACAGGAGAAAGTGCAGTCAAATGGCAATCATGACAAATGACATCTCTTGTCTGAGAGTCATTTTTCCTCACTAGACTGATTTGTCATCCCCACTTTTGACATTTTTCATCCTGCTATGAAATCACATTGACAGAATAAGATATTTCTACACTTAACAGTTGGACATAGAAGGTGATTCTCTGCCTTCATTTATTTTTTGTATTACATTTAAGGGTTTGTAAAATTTGTAAGCAACTAAATTCTGATGACAAATTTAATTTACTTTGTAAAATATAAAGTTCACACTGCTCTATAATCACAAAGCAAATGTTGCTGTTTCATTTATGTCAGATCATTATACAGCCTAGAGGAAAACAAATTTCCATGAAGAAAATTTTCCACTTGGGAGTATTGTCTTGTTACAAGTAAGGATTATCAAATCCAGTAACAATGAGGACAAACTGAGGACAAACTACCTAACTTTAATATATTGTGCCCATTGCCTTGGATATGTCAAGGATCTGTGTCTAGTATTTGCAGTTTCTTACTTCTGCACTAAAAACATAAGGCTTTTCCGTTGTTGAATATCTTATGTCTATGCAAATCGGTAAAATTAGCTTTTCCCTCTATATGATTCAACTTATTGCAGAGGTCATTAGCATTTTCTTTTAAGTTATAAGAAAGAAGTACAGAATACAGTCCCAAAAGGAAATTCTCAAAGAACATACAAATGCAATGAAATATGTAGTGATTTGTTCGTGTTGCACAGACTGTGATTCTTCTTTTTAATGTTTGTTTTGTTTAACTGGTTTGGGTTTTTTATCCAATGCATCATGATTATTCTTGTGTAGACAAAAGCATTCATATACTTATCTGTGCCTAAACCTTACTGATGTCGAGGCATGCAGACCATAAAATAGAAGATTGTTGTCTCACACAAACCATGTTGGAATGCTCAGAGGACAACAGTCTCCCTTAAAACTCTTTAACAAAAATCCTGTGAAGGAAAAGTAAAAACCACTTTTTGAGAAAATCTCTTTTAATTTGTCTGATTGTTGTGTTTTATGAACTAGGACTGTGGCTAGATATCACTGTTAGTGCAATGTCTTTCAGTGCTCACATCAGAAAATCAACTACTAGTAACCTCTAACACTGTTTCTAATTACCAGTATGTTGCGAGTTTTCACACACTTTATGACATGCAAATATTACTCATAATACATTCCTTCTGTGTACAGTCTACTATATATTAGTCACAGATCAGGCCTATAAAACATGCCAGAATTTGTACGGAACATTTGAGCCTGTAACTTCATGCCAATACTAATGTACATTCTGTTGCATATTTTCATTTTCTGTCTTTTGTATTATAGCAAAGTATGAACAAACAACTTTTAGTTAATAAATTAGCAAAGCTTTTGTAATGCATCAGATGTTTTTAATTACTATTTACCTGTTTAAATAAAAAGAGGTGGCCACCTTTGTGATTCATGTTTCTTACAGACTTCATCTGCCTCTGTTCTTATTCTTTACCCACATTTATCTCCTGATAGATTTCAAGCAAGTTTCAAATGAATGAGAATGAAGGTGACATCTCTGCAGAATTGGTGCTTTCCTATCTATTTTGTAAAAATAAAAAAATGTGGTGCCCATTGGCAAAAGTTTTCATCTTATCTGACAAAAATTTTGAGCTGGATATATAGGGAGGTTTGACTGACCAAAAGGAGACACTGTTAATTTCTGCCACTAGACCACTCTTAAAGTTGGAAAGTGTTTAAATGCTTTCTGTTGAAACGGGTTCTTATTCAAGTTTACAGTTCTACATGTGAATGTGGGCATGAGCAAAAAAGCAGGAGTGTCATGGCTTAGCTCCAGCTGGTAACTAAGAATAACACAGCCTCTCATTCGTTCCCTCACCAGCAAGATCAGTGAGACAATCAGAAGAGTAAAAGTGGGAAAACTCCTGGGTTGAGATAAGGACACATTAATATGTAAAGCAAAAGCTCCATACACAAGAAAAAAAACCCCAACCCATTCATTCACCACTTCCCACAGGCAAGCAGGTGTCCAGTCATCTCCCTTCCTTCTTATTCCCCCAGCTTTATATGCTGAGCATGACATCATGCAGCGTGGAATATCCCTTTGGTCAGCTGGTGTCAGCTGTTCTGGCTGCATTCCCTCCCAACTCTTTGTGCACCTTGAGCCTGAACACTGGCAGAGTGGGATGAGAACCAAAAAAGGCCTTGATGTTGTGTAAGCACTACAGCAATAGTGAAAACATTCCTGAATTACCAACACTGTTTCCAGCACAAACCCAAAACATAGTCTCATACAAGCTACTATGAAGAAAAGGAATTCTATCCCAGCCAAAACCAGCACAAACACAGAAGAAAGATGCCATTCACCATTCTAGTCTAAATGAAAAATTAAATTTTGTAAATTTCCCTTTATGCTTAGTGCTTCACAAAGTTGTTCCTTTGTTTAAATTCTTCTGCCACTTTTTCTCTTCTAATGAGTGTATGTGGGATAGAAAGACATTGTAATGAGCATGGTTTATTCCATCAAATCTAAAGCAGGTGTATTTGTATTTTTATAATGAATTACATCTGTTCATAAGAATCTTTTGAGCAACTTTCTTAATATCAAAATGTTTATTATTTACTTGCAAGATTTCAGGAAATGAGTTTCCTACATAACTACACTGCTGTATAACATTATACGACTGCAAGCAATCAGGAACCCAAAATATAAGTGAGTTCACTCTTCAGCCATGCTTCATGATGATCTCTTTACTCTCATACAGTTTCTTCTGGTGACTGACCAACTTAAAATGGTAAAACTTTTCCCTAATACACTGCAGTATATTGACAGCAATTGTCATTCATTAGAATACTAAAAGGAAGGAAAATTTATACTGTAATATGAAAAAATATTCTGTAGCGAAACAATATGTACAACTCAGTCTTAATCCAAGTTCAATCTGATAGGAAGTATGACCATTTTTTTTTTTTTTAAATGATTCAATAATTGGAGGCAATAAAGTACCTGGTTCTGTTTAGCAGAGTGTTAAAACAAGTTGGAGAATGTAAGATAGAGGACAAAAAAAATTAATGTTTAGGGACATGCTTTACCAATACTAAAGTTACTGTAATGGTAGATTAATTTTTTTTATTTCTGTTGCATGATGTCTTCAAAATCAGTTACTGAAAAGGTAATGTTATATTGATCAATGTTTACCTGGAAAACGAACATTTTACAGGGATAAAATAATGAAAGACTCTGGATATATGTATTTTCCTTAATGGAGGAGAGAGATTAGTAGTGGACTTAGATGACTAAAACATGATCAGTAAATGTTAAATTGTCTGCTGATTTTGTGTTATTCATATGTGTATATGGACAGTAACAGTTAATTAGAGCAGAAAGAGCTAAACTGAACTGAAGACAATTGATCATTAATATTGGATGTTATGGAGTAAAATTCAGTTACTGCCTTTGTTTGTTTAAAGGGCGAAAGAAGACAGCCAAAAATCTTATATAAATTCTAAAAAATTGTCGGTAACTTCCATTGTTTTCCCTCATTTCTTTCCTTGCAAACAAGACCAAACAGAAGAGTTATGACCCATTTTCATCTTTGTCATCGTAGATGAGAGTGAATTCCATGAACTACAGTTCAATAGGAATGCGCATCCTCTCATCAATGTCAGATGTGGCCTCACGTGACCCCTGGAATGTAAAAGTGGGGCAGCAGGGAGTAGGTAAGAGATTTCCTTATGTATACAATTATGATGAGAGAGATATAAAATATGTTATCTCAGGGAAATGTCCAAACTTTAAAATTATTGGGGTGCAGGAAAGAACCTTAAAATTTTTATGGAATGGAAATAAATAAAGTATTTTGAGGAAATACAGTATTACATTTACTTCATTTCGGAAAAAAATAACAGAGAAAGTATGTCATAATACTTTGTATATATACAGTGTTGACACACTTGAAGGTGTATTTAATCTAGAGAAAATGCATAAGGAGGAATAAATATCTGTGAGATGAAGTAAAACACCTTAGAATTAAAAATATGTGAACTTTATTTAAAAATATTGCTGTTGCCAAACTGATGTTGTAATTTAAATACCATTATTAGGGTCAAAACTAAAAGATTGCACACCTTAGATCAGACTAGATAATTTTAATGGTTCTTTCTGAGTTTAAGATATATGGATATATTAATCCAACTCTCCACATTAATTTATTTAAAAAAACACACAAGCCCCAGTGTTGACAATGATAAACTAAACTCATACCCAAGCACATTGAAATATCTTTCCAAATGTCTCCCTTTTAATTCCTCCCACAAAAACGTCAAAGCAAAATAAGAAACAGTTTTGTAGTCTTAAGTTGATTTCCAAATCCGGACATAAATTTGCAGACTTTTTATTACAGAACGTTGTGGTGCATGTTCTGTGTTTATTTCTATATTATATATTTCTATAATATATGGTTCTGTTACCCCCATGTTGGGCTGCTCTGTTACCCCCTGTCCCACACCCAGTTGTTTTATCCCAAAAGCTTGTATCCTCCCCTCAAATATATCCCTATCCTTACCCCTCCCGCCTGTCCCCAAATATGTAACCCAAACCCCTCCCATCCCCAGAACCTTCCATGTACTCGGTAGTCTATTGGTTTGAGTTGCAGGCCTCAGGCTTCAAGAGGTGTGACCCCTCTCTAAATCACTCCTACCCCTTTCTCCCACTGGTTATTCCCTTTCCCCTCCCAGAAGTTTGAACCCCCTTTATAAGTTCCTACACAGGAAGTACTTTTGGCTTTTGTCGGTTGTATTCCATTGGGAATAGGAGCTCTCTGAAGCCATACTGGAGGCAGAAAGTAAATAAACCTGAACTGCTTCATCCACAGAAGTCGCCTGTTACCTTTTGCTCGTCGTAGCTGTACTCCCTGTCAGAGCTTAGCAAGGTGAGATCTAGCCTGCTTGCTTTGAAGGCGATACTTGGCTGGACTCCTTGGAAAAGGAGCTTTGTGCCAGATATTGCCCCAATCATCCGCTGCGGTGCCTCCGGTCGGTGTTACCCAAGCTAGCCAGGGTGAAAACAGGATTAGCACCGGGCCAGGCACCCCAGCAACATAACTTGCTGTAAACTACAGAAATAATCAGGAATAAACAGTTGAGACACTATAATAGGAGTTATTTAATAGGGTTATAGGGTAATATTGTAACAGTAATGTCTATTATAATAGACATATTTCATCACACCCATTAGGATGAGTTTTATTATTGTAAAAGAATAATCTTCAAAAACTTGTTAAAATATTAGAATTATTTTGTGAACTAAAGAAAATGTAATAAACAGAAAAACTTAATCCAGAATATATGTGCATCTTCAGTTAAAACATTGAGAACAAAATGTCAAGATATAATTTCTGAGTGAAATGTAAATTTTTACTTTTGGAAACAAAAGTGTATTTAAACCATATAGGAATCAATATAAAATATTTAAATTGAATAATTTTCAACCATAGCTTAAATTATAAGGATTCGATAAATTTTTCTATATTAATTATAGAAAGAGGCAGTTTATTCATTAATACTAAAACTTAGTTTAATATACAGTTTGTTGGCATTTTGCAAGGATTTGGGCTTTTTTTTAAAGTAGCAATGGAGTGACTAGAAATTATTATTATATTTAATAATTTATGGCATTTCAGTTAGAGAGAGGCATACAAGGCTAGCTATAATAAAAACTTTCATTGCTTCATACAGTTTAAGGCCAGAAGGTTCAATAGATCATCTAATCTGACCTCTTGTATATCACCTGAGATAAATCCCCAGTGAACCTTAGCTCAGTCATATATAAACTGTGCACAAGCCTACTTTCATTTTTGGAGGGCTTAACTGAGTAATTTTCACTTGATTATACAATTATTTGCAATTAACTACTTTTTTTTTTTTTTGCTAATTTCTAGAACTTCTGGTTCTGTGATAGCTGGAGGTGGATTCACTGTGAAGGTGATTCTTTCTGGGTGCAGTTTTACATTTTAAGGGTATAAAGACACAGTGGATGCTCATTACAAGCACTATTCAAACCAGTTTTAATTGTATACAATGTTTTATTTTTCTTGAGTTGTAGAGATAATGAAATCACAGTTCCTATTCCCATGATACAATATGGCAGAAAAGGTATGTGCTTCTGCACATTTGCAGTCTATGGATGGATTCTAGAGCCTTCTTCCTTTTGGGCTTTTCTTAATGCACTGAGTCTATAGACTACTACCGTAGTTAGTAGGATGTTAGTATCTTGGTCAAATTTCACCCATTTCAAAGAAAGTTTTCCTGAACAATTTTGCACTCTATGGTTGTTTGACACCCTGGCCTTCAGATGGTCTTAAATTCTTAAAAAGCCACAAAACAGAAATGTTGTTGGGACGGAGCTATGAGTGTGTTTAGATGATGAGTAAGGTAGCATTTGAAATTAAAAAAAGATACTAAGTTATGAAGTCAAATGAAATTTAAGGAAAATTGTTTGTCAGGATAGTTTTATGTGTTGCAAATCCTTTTTTGATGTACCTTAGCAAAACTACATTTCTCCTATTTTATCTGGGTTTGTAATAGACGATAATGTGTTTGCTACCTGTGCTGTTACTGGTATAAATAATCACTGCTATAAACTGATATCTTCTCCCACATACCCCTTGGGTTATAGTGGAGAAATACAATTATATGAACAAGGCTCTAATCAGAAAAAGCCCATCTTCAGCTTTTGAGAGGTTTTTCTTTTTAAAGATGTGGTCTTTAAATAGTTGTAGTGTCAACACCTATGTGTTATGGAACTTGCTGGGGCTGATTATGTGGTATATATGATCTCTCATTTTCATCTTTCCGTTTTTCCTTGGCTAATTTACATTTCTTTCGTACATAGAACAAGCTCTTAAAACAGCGTTATAAAATTGCCAATAGACTTGTCTTTCAAGGTCTTTCTTTTAAAGCTACCTGTGAACTGTTGCATTTAATTAGTATGCAACTAAGTCTGTACAGAGAGTACAGACTCCCTTTATAGTATACTCATGGTCAATGCTCTTTTTCTTTGTTTTTCAACTAGACTTGGGAGACTGTAAATCTGGTGGCCCATACTCTAAATCTGAAGAGTGAGACGATTGGTAATTCTAGGATAATCAGGTGTAAGGACAGAACATGTAAATATAGTGATGACTCACAAAATTAATAGTAGATGTTGTAACATGGTGCTAGAATCAAGCAAATAAGGAAACCATTATTTAAGTAAATAGAACTAAATTCTACTTTTGGTTTAAGAAGCTGAATTTAAGTAACTTATATACACAAGGATGTTATTAGACACTTTGAATGGCTTAGTGCATTGAAAATCACAGGGAATACTACATGATATAAAATTTGGTCTTCATGAAGTCAGTAGATTTTTCTGCAAAAAATGTGGAAATAGATAAAAGGCTTAGCATATCATGCAGTATCATGTGAAACATTCTGAATTAGAGCGTTGGACTAGAAGAATTGCCTCAGAGAAGTAAAAAAGCTGTAGAACATCACAAAGCTCATGCTGATTTTCATTCATTGATGGTAAGTAGCAATTTGAATCTTGATTTCTTCAACTTGGATGCCTATGTTATGAAGTCTTCTAAAGTTCTATACAATGCTACTGAAGAGAGCCATCTCCAGAAGAGCAGAAGAGGAGTCTCTTTGTACCCTTTAGGGCACTTTTTGGATAACTCATTCTTTTCCATTGACTGTACAGAAAACTTAGATGCTGAATTAGGTGTAATGATTACACCTGGAAAAGCTGAAGTTTTTATTGCTGTATATTATAATTTTGTCGAGGATGTAAATGATCAGTAATGGTCATTACATTCTCAGATGGGAAAATACGGGTGATGGTCAAAACACATTAGCCATCAAAGTAATTGTACACTATTCACAAGTATGAAGGCAGGAATCAGTTATTTAGGTGAGAGGAGCTTGGCTGCTTTGTGAAATTTAATTTTTCCATAGACAAAATTAAAATTTATATAAAGTTTAATACAAAATTTCAAGATTGTTTAAAATCATGAAGTGCTACTGGTGACCGTGAACAACTCCAAAGAAACTTAAAATGTTTGGTGAGCCTGCCTCTTTACATTTTGGATTAAATGGGTAAAATTCTGTACTTCTTTAAATAATCTTTATGTGAGTATCACTACTGCTATTTTTTTCAGGTAGCTAGATGATGCACAAAAGTGTCTGGATCTGTAAGCAGCTCAGTAGCAATTTCAAATTCTCATTCTGCCAGGGTTAATGAACTGATACTTTTATCTCCAGAGTTAAAACTCCAGGTCTTGGTCCCTGTAGCTGGCCCAAACAAGCCTGCCTTCCTGACTTGGAAATGCTGCTACTAGCAGCCTTGAGCTCATTCACAAGTAATTGCATAATACAGTGACAGCGTTTTCTCTCTGTGGGTTCCATCTTATAAAATACAACAATGTATTTCCACATAAAAGTTACTTCCATTAGCTGAAGTGTTGGAGGTCTATAATCTGACCATTATGGTTACAGCTTACTCAAGAATCACATAGGAAAATGTGAATAAACTGAGTACCCAGCTAAAGTTTGTGCAATAGTTTGATGCTGCAAAATGTACTTATAGGCACATTTGCTGTGTACATAATAGTTCTACTGCTGACTTTTAGCAGTCCTATTTGGTGATAACTGTCTCTTTAAGAATTTGGCATTGTATAATTTCAGACTGAAGATGATAGAGCCATGTGTGAGAGATATTGCTTGTGTGTACGCTTAAGTGGAGAACTGTGCTTCTGTAAGATTCAAAAGGTCAAAACTTGATTTAATAAACTTTTCTTCCCAGAAAACAAGCTTCCTTCTTGAATGTGTAACATTGTTAGAGACCTTCATGTCCAGAGACATTGCTAATAGGCTTGTAAGAACTTTTGCTGTATCCAATGCTGTCTTTAATAGTCATACCACAGTCTGAATAAACCAAAATCTTTTGAATGTTATTTCCTAATCTATATGCTTTAGATCACCTCTGCCTTATGCAGTACCTCTTACGAAGGTGCAAAACTGGAATTTCAGTGTACTCCGTGTGCCTCTATGCTTCACCCTAGCATATTGTTCTAACACTGCTCTAGTAGTGCCCTTGTTGTCTGTCACTAATAATATCTCGCAATCTCCCTTCCATTTCTTGCTCACTACCCATTGTTCATATTGTTACTGATATGAAAGTTCTTAGCCCCTCTGTATAATTTCTGCTTTTGTCAGAAAGTAGGGGTTTTTTTTGCCACGTACTCACTGTATTGAGTCTGGCTGAGATGGAGTTAATTTATCCATAGCAGCCCTCACAGTGCTGTGCTCTACATTAGTAGCTAGGAGTGTGTTGATGGTACACCAGTGTTTTGGCTACTGCTGACCAGAGCTGGCACAGCATCAGAACACCCCATTAAGGGTGGGGGCATAGGCAAGATCCTGAGAGGGGACACAACCAGGCCAGCTGACCCAAATATTCCATACCATACAACATCAGCTCAGATATAAAAGCTAAGGGAAGGAGGAGGAAGTGGGGGTTCATTCATTATTTATGAGGTTTGGAGCAACCGTTACATGTGCTGAAGCTCTGCTTCCCAGGAAGTGACTGAACATCCCTTGGTAATGGGAAGTAAAGAATAAACCTCTTTCTTTTTTTTTTTTTTCCTCTGCTTGTACATGCACAAACTTCCACTTTTGCTTTAGTAAATTGCCTTATCTCAACCTAAGAGTCATTTTCAATTTTGTTTTCTCTCCCCTGTCTGCTTGGAAGGGGAATGACAGAGCAGCTCGGTGGGCACCTGGTGTACAGCCAAGGTCAAACCACCACACCTATTCTGTCTACACGACCGCATAAAACATCCTACTCAGAGTGCTCCTTATGTTTTCTTTAGGTCATGGTGCCTCTGAGACAAGGTGCTTATTGTTTACTATATTATCCTCAAGTCCTTGGAAGACCAATAAGACTTAAATAATTTTCTGATATGAAGCTCACCTTTGATGTTCTCTGATAAGACACCTTCTTGCTCACTGGAATCTGGTTGGTATAGCTTTCCTGGCACTTGAGATGAGAAATCATTGCTGGGATAATAACCACAGACACCACACCACGCTGCAGGCATCATTAGTTGGTCTAGACATCACGATTCTTAATTTCACTGATGTTATGCCTAATTCAGAGGCATGTGACATTAGTGAAGGATGATTCTCTTTCTGCCTTCTCTTAAAGGCTTCAGAATATGATCATGGGTGCTCAGACCAGATACATTGTCTAAATAAATCAGTTACATTTTCAGGATTTCTAGATTTTCTTTTTTCAATTACCTCAAAAACAATCCTTTTCTTCTGAAGCACATTGCTTCTAGGGCATATGTATGGATATTGCCTACAGAGGTGGTGAGATCACAGACACTTCTACTTTCATAACTTGCATTTAGATCTAGCAAACTAGTACTTGAAATGTTCTATAGTCTTCTGCTTCTTTACCTGTGATGTGTGTACTTTGCAAATGCCATGCCTTGCTGCAACCTCGGTAACCTTTGCTGGATCAAATGTGAGACGTCTTTATGAAAAAAAGGAAAACAAAACTGTTTAAAACCCAGTCTACGAAGCTATTCCAGAGCATCTTGTAACAATTAATGAAGTCTAGGCAAAAAAGACATATTGATATATCCCATTACCAAAGTGTTAATCATATATAAATTAAGCTATTACGATCCTCACACCCATGTGGATTGTTGCCCTACATACTTTTGTCTTGCTTGTTCTCATTTTCTTCCAGACTGGTGACCAAGACAACAGCCATCTGAACTTTCATAGAAACTTTGGAGGAGGGAACTAGAAAAGTGGGCAAGAGGAGGAGAGAAAGCTAGATCTGGTCTGTTTCTGCCATTTGGTTAGGTCCCAGTGAAAATGTCCTGATGTTTCATATTCAGCTGGTTCAAACAGATATGGACATATGAGATGTTGTACTGGGCCTAGCCTAGCCCACAGCAGCCTTAGCAGTG